>JAQGBF010000127.1:0-11642 GCA_034698245.1 Schendyla nemorensis | reverse complement strand
ACTGGATACCACTGGAGACTGAAAAGATAACCTAGCAGGGCAGTATGAAACTATTGACAAGTTTTTAATGCTCGCGGGCGTACACTAATTTGAGTATCTCCCCAAAAGACCAACAGAGGGCGCTCCGCTCTTTGGTGGACACCAAAAAGCAGAGCGCCCTCTGCTGGTCTTTTGGAGAGATACTCAGATTAGGTGTACACCAGCAATCTTCAGGTTGAAATATTACGACTATGTAAACGTGGTGAATATGGTAATTGTCTGGTGTAGGTTTCCCATAGTAAACAATAAACAGTAGCGAATAAACGTAATTATGCAGCAACGAATAAGAATTGAAGAAATCCGATTACCTCAGGGCACGAATAATTTTCAGTACAAATAAACTGGTTACAGTAGGTTTTTTTTTTTTATCATACTTATCTCTATAGGCGTTAAGATTTTATACTTAATGGTCATACATCTCTGAATGCGAGCCACATGGCATAAAAGCCTACCAGTGTTACTGAATTTTTTGAGAAACTTTAAAAATGTAAAATATGATGGACTTGTGCGTACTAAACTTATTGTATTGATATATGCATGTGAAAATGTATCAGTGGCTATGATGTATTACTCAAATTGCTGTGCTTAGATCTTCAACTAGCTCTAGACAAGTATGTGTAATTATTGTTGTAAGTTATTTTTTGAAATTTAACATAAGTAAATACAGTGCTTAGAGGTACTTTCGCTGTAGTGTTTGTGTAACAGTATTTATCAGTAGATCACATAATTTTTGCATGTTTGCATTACATTGCATTTTCACAGAAAAGGTCACAGCTGTCTGCTTAGTTAGTCGCCCTGCTGTGACTTTAATTTGGCTGCAAGAGAATTTGCTTCCCATTCAGGCAGAGGTTAAGCCATCAGGTTAATTGCTACATTTTCGCATTCCGACTGTAAGACTAATCATCAAGAACTTTAGTCTGTTTATCTGCAAATGAATTCTCCTGGTTTGATTGCGAAAACTAACTAACTATAAAGGTTATTTTGCAGTTGTTGAACAAAGCTAAGATTCTTTTTATGCATTCAGCAAACTTAATATCTTACCTCATATACATGATTCAATAATTACAAAATGAAAATAAGAATCTGGTCTGGAATAAGAACTGAAAATGAGATTTTTCATTAGGTTTTAAACTATCAAATAAACTATTTCTCCGATGTTTCTAAGTTTATAGTCTGCTTATTTCTACTTGGTCTCTTGTAAAATGTACAAGACTAATGGCTTTAATTTTCCTTCAAAGAAATGTCAATTTTTGCATGTTTTCCATTTCATTTTTTTAGTGATTTATTTAAATTCACACAGCATTTCTACTAAATTTTCGGACCTCTCGGTCAAGTAGTCTGCAATCAAAATACAAACGAACAAGCTACAATGCAAAACAAAACCAATGACACAATATGCTACATTTTGCAAACAATTATAGTATTGTGAGCAAAGGGAACGAGTCGTTAACAGTGGGGACTCGAGATAAGTGGCCAGATATGAGGGTTAATATAACGTCTGGATTTGAGGACTAGATATCACTAAAACAATTCACCTAGTACCAGCATATGGTACTAATGAATTTTTTGTTTGTGGGTGTACTATTTTGTGCACACGCCACGAAATGAGCCCCGAGTTGCCAGGACTCGTCTATAGGAGCATCATAATCATGGTCCCTTATCTTCGCTTAATAGCGGAAGAAATTGAAAGTGTCACATGCCAATCGATTTGCCATTGTAAGAGGAATTGAATGATATATAATACTTCGACATTCGTTCACAAATTTGCTGTAAAAACTATTTGAAACAATTTATACAACAGTATTAGTGAGAGGAATTTTGTTCGGTTATATTTTTTGCCCACGGATGTAGAAAACTGCACCAGCAGTCACTAATAGAGAGTTAACGTTTTTTCGTGACGAAAGTATGAAACAACGAATTGACCAAAGTACGAATTTATTTCATTTGGAATTGTGAACTAGACAATAATCAAACCAATTATTTTTTGTGGTGGTTGATTGTAGAGAATTAGCGATTCCAACAGTTGAAAGAAATTCAATTCGTTGTTTCGTACTTTCGTTACGAAAAAAACAGAGAGTTTGCGTTTTATTCGTACCAAAGTATACGAAAGCATGAAAACGAATTTGTTTCATTATTGCTTAGATGGGATTAGTAACAAGACAACAATAACCCAATTCGTTTTCGTGCTTTCGTACTTTGGTACGAATAAAACACAAACTTTCTAACTAAAACTCTCTAATATTCTTCCCTTTATTGTTGCTACCAACTAATATAAATATTATTTTCTTTTGCTACCAATCATTGGCTACCATTGTCACTGACTTTATAGGAAACAACAAAGGGAAGAATTTTGTGACTGCTGGTGTGCAAAATTATTTTTTCACCGCTGGTGTGCAAAATTATTTTTTCACCGCTGGTGTGCAAAATTATTTTTTCATTGTTATTTCATTAACAATTCCAGCAAGGCAACAGTAAAACAAATTCGTTTTCGTTCTTTCGTATTTTCATAAGAAAAAACAAAACAAAAGAACCTGCTAACTCTCGTTTTTTCATAACCAATTACGCAGTAAAAAAACACAGTAACTCTGGGCAGCAAAGCTCCAGTAAAAAATGTATCAGTCCTCCGCTGTTTTATTGGCGGATATAAGTCACAGTTATTGGTAAAAGTAAGTTATAGTTTCTTTGTATATAATCGACTCGTAGACTTTTATGGTGATCGATAATCCCGGGGTGGGTTAGCGAACAGGAATAAAGAGCATAAATTATATCAAGGGTATGCCGGGGTGTCACATTCACATATTTATGGGTTTCAAATACGGTAGGAGGCGGTGTAGTCATAAAATTTAACCGTGGTATTATTCTATATGCGTGCTCATGTGGTATGGACTTAAGTGAAAATTGTTTTAAGTTGGATATGATAGTTTACGAGGTTGGTGATTGTTGTGAGTAATTTATTAATTTTGCACCTGTCATGGCTGCATCAGGGAAGGAAACAAGGTTTTAATATTGAAGTATGAATATAAGCCATCCATCAATCTCACACCTTTTTCTTTTTTTTTTTTTTCTTTTGATAGGTTGTTGGAACATCCTTAAGGTTTAGATTTATAGGGTATAATTACAGTTAAATAAGCGTTGCGAGGTTCTTTTTTTTTGTACTCACCCTCCAAATTGAGGTTGGGATTGGGGATTGGATGATGGTGTTTCAGCTATGGCGGAGTGCGAGGAGGAATAATGCTTGAATCCTGGCGTCATTATTTTTGCAGTTTTTGTTGCAGGGTGCATTAGCATTTCCTGGTTGTTTCTGAAATATGAATCCAGTAGTTTAAAAAAAATAAATGAAAGTTTTAAGATATATTTTTACCTGTAACTTAAGGCCTTATGTTCATAAAGTCTCTAATTAGTTAAAACTTTTTAGTTGTAAGTTACAGACTTTTTATTGTTTTTATTATCATTACTGTTATTATTATTATTATCACGCAGTTGGGCGACACCGACCTGTAACGTCATCACTGAGATCTGGCCCATTAGCTTTAGCCAGATTTCTGTTTTAGTGCTTTCACGTACAGTTGTATAAATAAATGGAGAATGCCCGAATGTGATGTCCACGTAAGGGAAAGGAAAATAGGCAAAATAGTAAAAGTAACTTCACTTGGCGAATTGAACACAAAAATCGTTTTGATTATTACGTTAGGAGTTAAAATCCATCAGCAATTTATAAAGAAAATAATAGTAATAAAATACCTCTATACCTTTTGGCCAAAAATTCATGGAAATCGCCCGAGTGTTCATTGTTCAGTTTAAACTTCATGCGAGAAAAAAAAATGGCAACAGTTTCCACTAAAGCACAACACGTTACGTTGCCTTGACAACTAAGTAAACTGTCACCATAAAACCACAACCATACACCTGCTTTTCAAAACCTGAACATCATATTTACAAAATATCGACTGCCGTTTTTTATGGCCTCTAAAAAACCCCAACCACTCCATTAAATCCCCATCCTCACTTACAAGCTCACTGAAGAGGACGACAACAAAGCCATTGTCGAAAACTTCGGCAAACCCAATCGAATAAAGATTTAAATTTCCAAACCGAGCCTCTCCCATTTCATTACATTCACATTCAATTCACATTTATTAGACCAAAACAACACTGATGATTTGAAAAACAGTTTTTTTTTAATAAGGTAGTCCTAGATTTTCTGCCTAAAGACTAACGTAATTAGGATGATCACCGTGTTTTAGAAGCACACACTTCTATTGTTTCAATGCAGTGAGAGTGTTCATCTAATTTGATTATCCATGTAAATTGTCGTTGAAAATTGGAGTTCTTTATATTATCCTTCTATTGGTCTCATTCTACAGGGCTTGTTCGTTTGTACTAAGTGATTAAGACCTCTAAGGAAGACTCTTTGGAAACAATTAATGTCTAGACCTTTGTCTTCACTGAATAAAAGCAACGACTAAGTACAGACATTATCTAATTTACAAGGATACTTGTAACATTACTTCCGGTGACATATTATAATCGCCATGGCATATAAAGAAAAGCTTTTGGACAGTGATAATGACTTTCTTATAAATCTCCTTGTTACATTCCAGCAAAACCTATGAGTAAGATCTGATTTACGATACTTCCGCTTCAGCAAAATCGACTCTTCGATCAGCGCAAAAGCCCTAATCACTTAACTATACACAGCACACATTTCTTCTCCTTTCGCTTCATGATTCCCATCAAGAAAACAACACGCTCCAACAGGTCCATCCTCGCACTTCTTCCTCACCTACCATACTTGCTATTCCCAACGCCGCCATTCCCCAACCTATTTAGTATACAGCCCAGACGCTCTTTACTACTCAGGCACTATCATCATGCAAACTGCCGCCATAACCCGACTAGTAATCCCTCTCATTTCCTTACCGAAATCTCCCTTTTAAACCATCCCACCTTTTCTTCCTTCTCAATCATTCCCCCTTTGTTTTTACTATCGCGCTTCGCAAGTAACGAAAGAGCAGAGCGCGTTGAACACGGTTTTCGGCGGACGTTACCACTTTCTTAGCCCTTCATTTCTTCCCCGAGTTGTAAACGAGGGATTTCATAGCCGTGTTTACATGCAGAGAACGAACGAAGTAATCGAATTCCGGCTAAGTCTTGTTTATATCGAAGAGAAAAGGAGCAAGAGGTCTTATCAAATTACATCGTCGGAGGGCGCTTCGATCGAACCTGGTGGGCGTTTGAGTCGTCGTCTTAGGGTCGAGCAGTTCGGTTTGCGGAGTCGCAATCAATACGAATGAAGGTGTTCACCTTAAGTGAAGTGGGCGGGAGTGGGTGGGAAGTCGATCAATGACCCCCCCTTTGGTTGCTAGGGGGGCAGGGGGCCTTGGAGATGTCGGTGGAAAAGCGAGCATCAGCAGATGTGGACCTCGAGGGAAAGCCTGCCTTAAAAGATGTGTTGTGGGGAGGGGGAGTTTTTCTTGGCGGTGACTTTTAAGATAACCCTTTGAGACCAGCGGTGTAATTTTATTATGTGGAATGGCGGAGTGGAAAAGAAGGGAAAGGAATGGAGGGAATGGGCGAGGTGAGGCTTATGGGATAGTTGTGTTAGGTTGGAGAAAAGGAAGAGGTGGAATTTTTTTTTGTGGTGGTTTTTGAGATGGGAGATGGTGTTTTTGGAGTAGTAAGAGAGAGAAAAGTTTTGGGGTTTGTGTGTGGTTAAAGAGTTTTGCAGTGATGTAAATAGAGTTGGAGGGTATTTGTAATGGAACAATGCTTTAGCTGCAATAAAATGGCTGGCTCTTTTTGTAAAGTTTATTTCAGGCAAGGGATATAATGTCCATATTAATTGAAAAATTGATACTCTTTGTACCATTAATAATTAATTATTACACTAAAGATCAAGATAAGATGGCATTAGATGGGCGCCACCTGACTCCTTCACATCAATAGGCCTGGGCATTAATATGAAAAAGTAGTTCCTGTCTACTACATTTTCATGCAACTATTTGCCATGAGTAAGGAAAAAGGTGTTATGCGATTCTACCATCTTATCTTGATCTTTAGTGTAATGTAGTATTTTGGAGAGGCCTCTATTTGCTGTATTAAAAAGTGTATTTTGCAGTTAGGGGATGCATCAGGCTCCATTTTAAATTTTAAAGTTTTGTATATTTCCATTCAACGATTTAGCAAATCTTTAAATAGAAAATATCAAGACAAATTCAAATTGGTGACTTAAAGTTACCCTTTAACTGCAAAGTTTATCCACTCAACTACAAAATTTATTATGCTTTCATATTGCTACGGCTCTTACGGGCTGCTGCAATATGAAAGCGTAATGTTTTTGCCTGTTTAAACCCGCAAGCACAAAGACTTAATATTTTGTTTATTTGATATCCAGTTTTAACGATCTTTACACAAATCTAATGGTTGTATTCAGCCAATTTGCTTTAAAATTAAGTTACAAATTAACAAGATTACCCCGTTTATTAAAGACTTAGTCATCAAATATTATCTTACTAGTTTAGGCTGCAAAATAGAGAGGTTCTGCTATACCTGTGCAATGGAAACGTGGACGGGTTGGAAAGCGTCTGCTAAGCAATACACGTTTTCCTACCTGTCTACGTTTTCGTAGTACGGATATAACAGAACCTCCAATAACTTTTCAGAGTCATTTACCAACTGAGCTAATAGGAACTGCATAATTAATTATAGTATGGTGTTTTACCTCTACTTCTGTCATGCTGTGGTCATAGGGGCAAGTCTTTCTGTGAAGCACATGAGCCATAGATTGATTTTTGCCTAATTAATATAAAGGTTTTTCATTTTTATCTAGCTTAGAAAAATACTGGCAACTACATCTCAGATTGAACCCATGATGCCTTAGTTGACTGACAGGTTTGCCTTTACTGATCCACACGTGATAATAAATACAACCGTACAAAAGCATAACAAAAATATTAGCCTATGTTGGTGGTTTAGTGGCTACTAGGTCTCACTGACACTAGCATTGTAAGATCGAACCCAGCCTATAATAGACGCTTTTTTATAAGGGAGGTAAATTGCACAGGTGGGATTACTTCGAAAGTAATGAAAGCTATCGGTCCTTTGCAATCGAAGCGGTTAAAAATATTCCTAGAGTGGCAGTGTTTCGGAAGTGCCCACCGTTTGACCTTGGCGTTTGGCTAGAAATTAGCAAACGTATCCGTCAATTTCATTTCCACAATTCCACAATTTTACAGTTCCACAATTCTACACTCACTTTGCCGAATAATTTTAAACAATCAATTCCTATATGTATTAACGGCAGTCTTAAATCCAAACAAATGATTTATTTTTAACTTAAACTGTATTGTGCCTAATTACCATATGTGCCCATTTTCTAAAGTAGTATAATTTGCGAGATGCTTGGGCAACGACTATGCTTTGTACTTCGTTTTATATTCTATTTTGCTATCATTCAATAAGCAGTTATTATTCATAATATCTCGATCCCTTCCTCTTACATCTCTTCTTTTTCCTCACCATTTTTAAAAATTATAACAAGGTCTGAATAATGTGATGGATGATATAAAGCTAGCTGACATTCATTAATTACAAGATAACTGCAGTTTAAGTGTGATCTTTATTAATGGCTGCTATTGCCATAATGGCTGTCTGCTAATGTACAACAATTGAGATTGAGAACAATACAAGATCTAGTGACTTGGTAACAATTACGTTGAAACGATTGTTGACATGACTTTGTTCAATATACTATAAAATCCTAGGTATTAGATAAAAAGATTAAAGTGGAAACATAACAGTACCTAGCCAAAGTAAAAAAGAATGTAAAAAATCAATTATGAGAAGGATCCACTCATAACAAGTGGTTTGCTTATTGCAATTAATGTTTCATTGTTGTTTTTTCCTTAGGCGATAATGAAGCGAGTGTTTGAAGAGGATGGTTGCCAAAGAGGATTCTTCTGTAGCTACTATTCTCCAACTGCAGATTTGTATCTGCTTTATTGTTTCCCGAGGCTGACAACAATAAAATGCTGGATGGATACCTATAGCATTTCCTAGAACACTTTTGCTCATGCATCATTTATTGTTTACCTCACTCAACAACAGCAGACAACCTATTCAGAACTCTCATAAGCAAATTTGCACAGCAACTTTTAAAGTATCTTTCCAGCATCAATATTCAATTTCAGAAACTTCCAGCAACAGTAATAAGCACGGAACGAATTCCAAGAAAAAACACAGTTTTTCCAAGAATTTTCTACATTTTTTCTTTTATCTACAAATTATTGATCGCATGCCAAATCCCATTACCGGTATGCAGTTGACTGTGATAAAGTACACATAAGTAGTTCCACATAAACAATCAATAATAAATAATTCGATAGAAAATTGAAATTTCAAACCTGAGGTATTAATTTGAAAACCTAAGGAGAGAAAGTTATCAAAACAACATAAAATTACAATCAATAAAACGGTCTTTAACACAAAATTCATTCTTAACAATATAAATTTGATCGTTTAATTTTGTGTTGTCTTGGTAAATTTGTGTTGTTATGGTTTTTTCTACTACTTTCCTCCTCGAATGTACGTACGTACTACACCAGAAGCAAAAAAGATGTTGTGAATTGCAAAGAAGCCAGCAGCACTCACATTGTTTTGTATGCTGTTTTATTTGCTATTGTTTTTATCTTTTGCAAACAATGCAACTTTTGTTGGTTAATTGTGTTTCATTTAATTATAAGATAAGGAATGAAGACCGTGGGAATGGAACAACAATGCTGAGAGTGCGCTAGCGCTAGTGGCATTGCTGTTCTATTCACAAGGCTTTCATTCCTGATCTTATTTACCACATGGTTCATTGTTAAAGGATGGTTTTATGGGTAGTTTGAATTGTTAATCCGACCTTCGCAATCGAAAGTTCTGATTCCTCTTGAATCGTTTCTAATTGTTTCAAGAGAGGTGGATTTACAATGTACCAAACACAAAACATGTCAAATTAAATGTGGTTGGCTTCACTGCAAGGCACGACAACTTTTATGCTTGTGGTGTTCCTATTATGTAAATATTCTTATACAAAAATATGAGAGCTTTTATGAAAAAAAAAAAACTTCCAAGTTTTATTATTTTTAACAATGTTGACTGGGAATTTATTTTAGAAATGCACAAACCTTAGTAGTTATATGTAATTGAAATTATCATTTTAAGAATACCTTTAATGAATGAGACTTATATTTAATATTTTATATATCATTTCGAAAAAGTTCCACATCAACGATAAACAATAAAACCTGGATTTTTTTTCTCGTTAAAGCATTCTCGTTTTTTTGCTGCGAGATCTTTCACAATTTCTTCACAAAACTTTCACTAAGCATTAATTTTATACACACACCATTCACCCTTCCACGCACAACAAAATTCTATGAGTCAACGGTGACTCATATAATTCCAATTTTCTTCACATTTCTCGCCGAACCGCAAGAATTCGCAGTACCCATAGCCAATAATTCTCATATAATGTACCAATTCCAGGAAGTGTATACACTCCAATATTTTTTGTCTTCCAACGAACCATACACACTGGGCAAACAATTCCTCACTCTCCTAACGATTTTTCTCCCATCCCATGTGTGCGCAGGCTGCATGCCTAGGGCATAACTTAGTTGCAGCATGAAATGGGACTTTGCCAACACTTTTCCCAAGAATTCTGCATCAATTATGCAACAACGAACCTCCGCGCCGCAAAATGTTCTCCGTCTTATTTCGTATCTTACCACTTCTTGCTTCGACGCCATCTTGTTTTTATTTAAATGCGCACCAAAACTGCTGTTATTGCTTCTACAAGATAATTTGTGACTATAGGCTGCTTAATTTCTTATAATTTGAAAATACTTTGGCTTATTTTAGTCTTTGGTCATTAAGGCTTATGATCACAAATTTCTTGCAGGTAGACATTTAACCAACGGAGTAGAGTTTAACAGAAACTACTTTGGTAAAAGTCGCTATAATATCCTTCAATGGTAATAAATAGAGGGTTGCGATGTTTCGTCTTACTGACGAAATGAGTGAAATCAGAATAATAATGAAAATTTAGTGGTATTGTTTGCTTTGGTTTGTTTCTTTTGACAGGCGAACTAGATAAGATTTCCGTCGCAAGATAAGGGAAACGCAAAGTTGAAAACGAAATAACTAGTAACAATTCGTTTTTACAGCCTTTCGTCCCTCAAAAAATCTTGCGACGAAACATCGCAAACCCTTTAATATCGGTAAGTGTCATTATTTAAGAAAGCTTTTGTTAAAGTTGGTCCAACTGAATCCGAAACGATTAGTTGCCACTGAATCAGGAGATTAGACACAAATCATTGGCTATCAAAGCCATCGCTTTGACCAGGTTACAAATGTTCTTATCTTCTGCCATTATTTCAAATGCTTTATGGCATCGGGTGTTGGGCAGCCAATAAGAATCCTTCGATTGTTGCCAAGCGAAGCGGTGGTACCGGTATGGGCTCGAAATTGTTGGTATGGAAGGTTTGATTAGGGTTGCTTCCGTCTGTCTCCTCACTTGTGAGCTTTGGAAGGGACCTGAAACCAAAAGACACCATCAGCAATGATAGTAACATAAATGCACGCAACAACATCGAAGCATATCAAAAGCCAATAAATACAACATGCAAATATAAAGTAAAGCTATACAGATGAAACAAAAGTTGTTAGAATAAAAGAAGCTTCACTGTTGAAATAAATTAAAGATTGCAGTAATCTGCATTGGTAGGTGAAAAAAGCATTGTTGTGTTGCTAACTTACAAATATCCAGAACCTTAGCGAATTGCTTGCCCTATCGATTGCGTCGATTTCAGCCCGTTCCCATAATCCACACCCCTTTAAGCCCCGCATGCATCCCTGCCAAAACCCAACCCCGATGAAAATCAGCATATCCGCGCCACCCACTTTAGCATCGCATTCATAATAAATATGGCTGCCAGCATGGTCTCAAGATGGCAGCCATGCTTGCAACCATTTTCTATGGCAACGAGTTCAAGGTCATCACCATTCCCATAAACGAGTCTCCGGCGACGACACCGCGAAACAAACCACCTCCATGAAAAAGCGTCGAAAAAACCAAAAGCAACCCCCGCGTGCATGCTTCCCTGCATTGCACCGCACCAGACGCGTCATGGTGCAACATCCCCAATCCTAACAAAAAAAAAAAAGAAAGCCGCCACGAAGGGGAGGATAAAAGACGCCAACCAACACAGGTAACAATGACTCACCTAATGCAATTCGCATGGCGACCGCCAGGCGCCACGTGAGCATTCTATATCCACCCCACTTGGAAATACTCATAGTCGCCCTTAAAAAAACTTCTCTTTAACCTATCTAATAAATAAGGCTTTAAACGATGCTCTCTGCAGATGACGCTAACTGAGACGATAAATGTTTTTGAATCTAAGCGAAAAGCCTTATCGGTCGATAGGTCAAACTTAAGTTTTTTTTTTTTTGCAGGCATGATATTCCGGGAATTCCGCACACTTAGCTTCTTTCTCTTCGAAACACGTCCGAAAACGCAAAACCCCCGAAAAGAAAAGCACCGCGCGCATCGACTGCGT
>JAQGBF010000126.1:0-11649 GCA_034698245.1 Schendyla nemorensis | reverse complement strand
CATCGTTTCTTATGATGAACCTCATGAAGTAATTAATTATATTATAAGAAATGTAAGTTTTCTAATATACTCGCTTGCTAATATACTTGCTTGTCTAAAGTATCTTGCTTGTACAAAAATATAAGAAATTTCATACACAAACGATTTTAATGTCAGCTTGTTGACTAAAAGATAAGAAAGTCATTTTCGCTGACCAGTCTACGTTATTCGTAGACTCATTTCAAACTTTTGTCTACTTCGCCTTCCGGTACAACTTCTTGCTGAACTATACTCTGCATGGTTAGTTTTGTGAAGTCATCATATGGAAGCTTAGGTTATTGCTCCAAAATATCATTAAGTATCCTATATGGTAGAGCTATGATCTAGTAAATATAGACTTATATAGACTAATGGAAAGGAGTTATACATTAATGTATTTACAGTCTGCCCATTTTCACTACCAACCAATAGCAAACAGTGATTGTTAGCTTCATCTCCCTTCCAAAAGAATGCCATTTTTACATTTTTCTCATCTGGGTTTTAATTAAGGTACCTTTGGTCAAAACACAAAGAAGTGAATGAATAGCTAGGATTCAGCTTTTTTATTTAAAATGTTTAGACTTTTCCTAAATGATTCCTGACATAAATAAGGAGAAGGTTATTCTGATCACTGTAATGTCTTAAAAACTCAACTTTCCAGTTAGCAAGAAGAATTTATATTGCATACATTGAACTACATTGTTTGATTGTTTTTTAAATTCTGCCTTGAAAAATAAAATTCCAAAAAAACTGGACCAGTGATAAATTTATTTTTAAGCCCAGGCTAGATAAACATGCCAAGTCTCATCTCTGTCCTGTGCCAATTACATTTTCTGTCACACCTTTCTCAGACAATTTATTAGAAATGGGTTGTGATATATTAAATGTCTTCTTCAGTGAGGTTCAAAATCTCTAAAAACTAACACCAAGTGTAAACTAGACACAGCCGGACACAAATAATGCAATTTCAAACTATTCTGAATAACCTGTGAATTAGGCCTAAGCTTGAATATCAAAGTAATCTTACTCAACGCTTGGCACATTGCAAAACCATAACCTCCTGAATTGCTGTTAAACTCTATCTATTATAACGCGCTGTTTTGCCGTTAAAACTCAGTTTGTCGTCGTCGTTGTTCATCGACAACAATATTTTGAATTTTCTTTTAGGACTTTGACCTTTCAAGATTCTGAATTATTAGCATTATGGATTTACAGATCCGAACATAATAGTTAATACGACTTTATTGGGCCTGGAAAAACCAAGTGCAATAAAATCTTATTAGGTTATAAAGTCAGTTACTAACATGTGAGGTGCGTAACCTTTTATACAATAAATTTTCGCTTGTAGAATGCAGTGACTGTAAATGGAGAATTATATCCAAAATTGTCCTTGTCACATTAACTTGACCAAAATGGTTGACCTTGGTTTTTTTTTGCTAAACACACTTGACTATCTCATGCTCGGAATGCACCAGTTAAAAACTTGGCTAACTTTATAACTTTCAAGTGTTTTCTATCAGTTAAATTCCTGTAAGCAGAGGGAAAAAAGAATAAATTGGCTTAGATCCTTTTTTAACCGCAATCTCGTTTTACATGAAGCCTCTGCTTTAAAATTCACTTTCCATACATCCATCTTCTGGATGTGTATGTGTAGCTCTGGAAATCATCCAAAAAGATATTCGATTAAGCCTAAGCTGAAATCAAGTCAATAACTCAATGAAATTGTCATCAATCTTGCCTCTTTTTTGAATTTATGTTTTTTAATATGAAAAATTCCTGGCGAATGAAAAATTATAATTGCTGTCAAATTTTTTTTAAATAATTTTTTTTTCTTTTACGGTAGCCAATTGGATGTGATGGCCTGATAGGATCAAATAAGGTTTTTGACCACTGTGGAGTCTGCGGAGGAGACAACAGCACCTGTAGGATTGTTTCCGGATTGTTCACAAGACCGCAGCTGACCACAGGATACAATATTATAACGACAATTCCTCAAGGAGCATGCAACATAAACATAACAGAACTAAAACCTACAAAAAACTATCTAGGTATGCATATAAAATTTTCTAGACATTACCTAGAACTATAAGCATAGGGACTTAACCTCGTTTCTGCCGTGACAGCATGAACAAAGAGAATATGGACAGGCAAGGGTATTGTTTGATCCTGTCTGGTGGTTCGCTAGCAAGCCTAACAATCCACCCACTGCACGCATTCGTTCTGAACATGGACCTTCTACGTCCCTGCTCTACTCGTCATACTCCGACCGAGAGCCAAAAAATCGTGGGAGCAAAAGAAGGGCATTGTTTAGTGGTTCCCCTGATTGTATAGATTCTTATAGGAGGCCTTGTAATCGGTCTGGTCTGATAAATTTGTTGATCTAGGGGGCCTGCTACGTCATGTGCGCATGCGCAGTGATTGCAATGGCGGAAATAATGATGACGACTTAAACAAACTACCAGACGGATCAAACAATGAAATAAACAATGGACTTTTAGTCCAGTGTTCGTTCAAGGTACAACAAGGAAATAGAACTGATGCTTATGTTGATTGTTAACAGTGGTAATGCTAGCCAAACTCGACAGTTATTGACTAAATGGAAACAGAGAGGAATTTTCAGTTCCCCATAGCAGATAGCACAAGTCCTCGCCAGTACAATGCTGTAATAATATACACTTATTACACTTCCCATCAGCATAATTAGGGGGTTTGCAGAACATCTACTTATCTTACTTAGGCTTATTACTTATCACTTAAACTTATATAACTAACATTGTTGGTAACAATTAGACAATTGTTGCTAACAATTAGAGAATTGTTGCTAACAATGTAAGATATAAGTATAAGTAAGTAAAGTAGATGTTCTGCAAATCCCCTAAATACTTCAAGCAATCAGCAAAGCATTGTACAACAATGGGCATAGCACAAAAAAGATGTCCATTCAAGTGATGCAAAGCAGTTCAATGTGCTAATGATGGACACAATAGCAGATGACAGCAATGATCATATAAATCAATACATATGAAATTGGCTTCGCTGCAATACGCAACATTTTTTGTTTCCGATCACGGGTATACTTATTTTTAAAACTAAACTATATTTGATGTCCCTGGTATTATGATTAAAGAGAACCTGCATAGTTTTGTTGCCTTTTCCAATTATTAGAAGTCTCAAGCAAAAAAGAACAACAATGCTAATAATCTTATTTTAAAAAAATAAAAAAATAAATACATTTTATGCTTATCAGTCAAAAATTGCCAATGGTTGTTGCTATGAATAATAATCACTTCAAGACTGCTGTAATTATTTGCAAATAGAAGCATAAATCAGCTTGAAATTGCAGTAAAGTATGCAAGATCAATTACAGGATCAACTATTGCTAGTATCAACTTGTTAGTGCGCTAATATGATATTATGCCTGTATGTTTTCTTTTTCTCTCATGAAAATAACCAGAAATAGTTACCTTGAGTAATAGAATCAAAGCCTAGCACAGTCATATACAAAAAAGCCAGGCCTAGACCAGCAAACACGATTTTTTGACGAAAGTATCTTTTCCAACTAGACAAATAGCTTGAACAACTGCAAAAAACAACATTATTAATAAGTTGTATTAGGTCCAAAATAAATACTTACACATTGTGCGCTTCAGCACTTTCTACTAGTGAAGGGATTGTTGATTCTGAGGGCGGGGGATTCCTTGGACTACGAGCTTCTAAAATTGAAAAAGTAGAAATGGGTAAGTTGCATTCCAAATGAACTAAACCATGATGTATTAGGTCAAAGAGCTGATATTGAGTATAAATCCAATACACCCAGCTGCAGCTAATCTTTTAAAATTTAAGAGTGCTGGTCTGTGATAACTAACATGATCACAAATTTTAACACCTTTCTTAATTTTAGAATTGTTTTATACAAACTTATATTGTTTGTAAATCTCCTAAATAAGTAAATCCCATACAAAATGTGTAAAGATGATATGTTCCCGAACAACAAAAATTTTTCGTGTCTGGTCAATGGGCCTGCTGAAGCCAGAGGGTCCAGTATAGGTAGGGATTAGAGCCTGTGAGCAAACCGCAGATTGGAAATGGCACTGCTCACGTGACCTGCAGCGACCAATAATAATAGGTGTGTTCTTTTTTACTACATGTAGCACTACTTGTTTACATTCCTATTTATTTTTGCAGCGCCACCCCAGCGCAAGACTACCGGCACTACATCGCTCCAAGGTGTAGTGCCTAGCAGTTTCAAAGTGGGAAAGCGCTGCAAAGAGAAACAAAAATGCTGGCTTGCAGAATTGTTTGAAATAATGTTTTGAGGAGTTTTTGAGGCAGGAAGAATTTTACAAATATGTTTTTAGGTTGGGGAATGTTAGAAATTTTTTTTTACTAAGCTGTCCTGAGATGAAAATTTTATTTCCCATTCTTATAATTTCCCTTCCTGTAAATAATAATTTCATTTCTTATTGACCTGACCCACTACACTCCAAGACAATAATATCATATCCTGACAGTGTAGCGCTACATGTAGTAAAAGAAATATGCCTAATATTTGCCTGTAAAATGTTGATATAAAACCTATTAAAATTATATTAATTTACGTTACAGTATACTGTATATACCAATTTACAAGCGATACCAACACATAGGCATGGCCAAAATATAGGCGCCAATATTTTCGGCTATAGCTATTATAAGTGTGGTACAAAAATTAAGAGTTCTTTACATCCAACGAAGTCCTTTTTACGGGACGAATCGATCGGTTTGAAGAACTTCAACTTTCGACCAAAACTGAAACATTAGAAGCACACGCTTCCAATTTGGCAAATACAGTATATAAAACTAGGGAATAAATTTTTATTCTGAATATATCTTACATACTGCCCATGCCCATTATAATTGAGAACTTGCCTGCTAATTTAGGTGCAGAGTTGTACAAACTAACAAGTAGTGAATACTCGACAAACATGGATACAACATTCCATGAACCAATGAATATTGCAGCACTCTCCATAGATATGTAAGTCATTAATGAGCCGGTGACTATAGGCGCACATATTAGGGCGGTCAGATCAATTCGGCGTACCATGGCATTCATATCTGCGAAAATAATAGATAAATTTTAGTTTTACAGTTATTTTGGCATTTACTGTCGAGACTACTTACAGGCCAAGTTACTGCTATCTCTCGCAATGACCACTATCCAATCTTTTCCTATTGAAAGCCTGTAAGCGGCACTCGCTAGGTCTGCAAGCACTGCCACGCATATAATAGTCCAGTTCATCCCTATTCTGAAATTGTCAGAAATGCTCTCCGCATAGTAAATTGTCAACAGCAGCAGCACAGCACAGATGGCTACAAATGAATTTTGCAAGATCAAAGTTGTAATGGCGGCTGAAATATATCAAAAAATTGAAGTTTAGGACACCGAAATAAAAATATTTGGTTTGCGGGCCCTTATGTTCAACCAAAATTACCCTTTGAAATTATAGAAGTGGCGAGTAAAGTGATAAGATAATGAAAAAACACTCAAATAATGTATTCATAAATATATATAAACTATTTAATTAGATTTCTCAATTTTTTAAAAGAGTTCCTCGAGTTTCGCAATGTGTTTATAGCAGTGCCAGATTTTGAAATTATCATATACCGTAATTTCTAATGTCACCTAATTTCTAATGTCACCTATATTTCAGCAGGATCTATAATAGTTCCTGCTGAAATATAGGTGAGTGACATTATAATAAGGCTATATCCAATTAAGTAGTGAATGGATGGTTTAACTATTCCTATGAAAGCTTTGATGAGCTGGTAGATTACTATCACTAAAAACGTTCTATGATTCTTTTAACTGTTTATAAAAATTGCCTAGTTCGTTTCTGATATAATTTAAAGGGAGATAGGTTTTGTACACCTAGGTTTTAACTGTGCTGATGAATGCTGATGTATGATACCCTAAATCATATCTAAAGGTCGACATACACTACGGCGATTTATTGCCGACAACCTGGTTCTCATTATTGGGATAGTTTCTTAATAACTTCATAATTTTATGACCATCACTGCAGAGGTTGACCTATTTATTTTCGTTTTAATTAGCCCACATCCAGAACCTAATAGCACAATGACTATTATATGTGATTATTTTTTATAATTAAAATCGGTCCCAATAAAATATATACCTCTCTTTCGTGGCGTTACGTCGATCCATCTCCCAATGGGAGCTCCAAAAATAATGATGGAAAGGCAAGAAATGAATCCATAGAATGCAGTCAGCCGCAAAGATTTGCGAGAAAGAGTAACCAGATATAGACCGACAGCAAATTGCCACATGCGATCGCCCTAAAAAATACAAATAATTGCAAAATGAAATTCTTTAACTTTTCACCGCGATAAGAAAATTCACGATTTGTTTTGTCGCGATTCATTTCTGCCCTTCTAGAATGTTATCAAAATTGCTAGTTCAATTTACAAACCTGCATCCATAGAAAAATCATATCCTTCGATGTAAGTAAAATTTTTAAAGCAACTTAAATAATATTCAAAAGCTATGACAGTCCTTTGAATTTTAAAGTCGCGTTTAAAAAATCGAATTTGTAATTTTTTAGAAATATGATAACCAAAACACTTTTAACGCCATTTTATTAGTCAATATTTGTTATTAGACACTGTGAAAACCCTCGGAACAAAACTACAAGACTGCCTAAAAAAATATCACCGACTAGAATTTTATTTTAGAAATGCACGAATATGAGTAACTTTTGAACGAAAAAGACTATTTTAATGAATGGGTCCGATACTGAAATTTTTTTATAGCATTTCTGAACTGAATTTTAAGCCAACAATGTCAGAAATAATAAAACCTGGAGCACATTTTTTCTCGTATGGCAGTATCTTATTTTTACTTTGAGAGTTTTTACAGCGCCTATTTACAATGTCAATAAAAAATGAATTACCAAGAGCGCAATATAATTCTAATTGATCTAAACCAGCCTTATATAAAGCTGGCTTTGTTTATAGCCATTTGTAACTCACTTTCAATATTTTAAAAAATTCATCACCTATGACCAAGTTCAAAAAACTCATATTTACCCAAGAAGATAACGCCTGTCCAACATACAGCTTGCAATTATTGCTCCTGCAGCACTTTCCCATTCTTCCACCTGAAATCCAACAAATAAATCATTTAATTATACATCACATCCAAATATCTACCCCCAACTTGGAGACCCCCTTCAAGAATTATTTTTGGCCAAATTAGTTTAGCTTACAGCAGCCCACATCTTGGCTTTCTTCTTCAGTTTGAATATCTGCATCTGCTGTTGCTTCTGGTCTTGGAGAACTTTCTTGTGTTTTAGGTTCTTCAGTGTCCATTATGCATGAGATCCAAAAGTGACTTCTGGTAAATGTCTGGGGTCTTGCAGATAGTTATTTACAAGATGATTAGGTGTGACATTATGTGATCAGGTACCTCAGTTAAAGTGCAGTTGTCAGATGAAAAGAGTGTGTCATCTTTTAGCTAGAGATTGTTTGGGATGGTGACTGTAAACATTTGGTTGCCATTTTGAAGCATGGCCTTGGCTGAAGTTTTGACGGGAGAAGCATATAGTAGAATTTGTTTGGCGAGTTGGTCTGGTGGCGCCATCTATTGGCATGAATGTGGCTTAGCGCCCAGTGCATTAAATGGGGAAAAAATAAAATTGATTAGAATTGTTGTTTTCTTGTTTGTTTATTTTTGTGAGAAAAAGCATTTTAGCAATGAAGTAAAATTCATGAAATGGCTGCAAACTGATTACAGTGGAACCCTGTTATAACGTCACTCAATGGACCCAAGAAAAAGTGACGTAATAAAAGCAAGTTGACGTTATATCAGGGTAGATTAACATGGGAATAGATGGCTGGGAACCCTAATAAGTGACGTTATATCCGGAAAAACGTTATATCCGAGGACGTTATAACAGGGTTCCACTGTAGTTAATTCTCTCATATGGCTAATTTCTTCATATGAAAGTACAAAAGCACGAAAACGAATCGAACTTATAATGCTGCCAATCAAAACCAATTTGTAATTGTGCTTCCGTACGCAAAAAAATATAATAATAAAAACCTATATTTATTTTATAACGTACTTAGCAGCGGGTTGTGTTGGGGTACCGGCTCCTGATCCCTTTTTTCCTTCTAATGAAAGCAGATGCTGTTCTAGGGCTTCAAGTAAACTGCTCGGCGCCTGCGGAAAATATAGAAGGAGCGTAAATACATAGATCCAAGTCTGTATTATCAGAAAACATCAACAAAAGTTAGCACGAAACGCGTGTGAAAAATTTAATTCGCAGAACTTAAAATAAAACAGTTACATTGCACCAACTAAGAAAAGAAAAGAAAAAAAGGCAGTAAATAAGTATGTGAGTTAACTTTTTCAGCAAACACGAATAACATTAAAGTGTTCATGTAAATTGTACTGTAAAAGAAAAAGAAAGCAAAAAAGTGAATGAGAAAAATCCTTTAACGATTCCAAGGAATATATCTAGTTACAATTATTCCAAGATGCACCATAGAACGTAAATAAAAGTATAATCTTGTAAACTAAAACAAATTCATTTCAGGCTTTTCTCATGCAAGTAATGAAAAAAATAATAAGTTGTTAACTGCATTTGCAAAATTAGACATTAGCTAAATAAAATCAAGCAAAAAAAATTGTATGTTAGAACTACGTATTATTAGAGGCAAGTATCTGAAAATGCAACGAAAAAAAAGTATAGGTGAATATGGCGTCAGGATACTTCCTACCTTAGCCAGATCTGGGATGTCACTTTTGTCGATTCCTACATTCTATAAAAATAGAAGAAAACTTTTTCAATAATAATGAAAACAGAACTCACCTCCGACATATCTGGCATTTCATTTTTGTCTAAGCCCATACTCTAATATAAAAGAAAATATCAATTTGTAATATCTCTTACTCAATATATAATAAGTATTAAATCTAATAATAAGATCTTACCATGACGTATGAATATTAATCGCACAGCCCTAATCCGATTTTGTACTTCAGTAATTAAGTTTTAAAAATATTTAAAAAATTGTACAGAAATTATACTTTTAGAATCCCTTCCATAATAATACATGATTGTTTTAAAATTGAAATGTTTAACAAATTCATTATTTGCAAAAAAAATTCACAAGATCACAGAATTATAAACTAAGAGATGCATGTATTTTTCTGGATAATATAAACAATCAAGTAAAATGGCCCAAGAGAAAATAGATGTCAATTCCCTACACAAGCTAGTCTCTAAATCTAATTTATAATTAAAAAAAAAAAAACATATATTGACGTTGCACCGTCATTTTTAATGTCTGGGCAGCACAACTCTTGGCTCCAGCATGTCTATGCGCCATTAACAGGCGCCTACAATATACGTATACCGGTAACCGGTATTGATAATACTGAACTTCCAAGTAGATCATTAAGTTAAGTAAGCACACAGGGGATCCGAAGAGACCTCTTAATCAAAACTTTAAAAAATAAACAGTTACAGCCCCGAAACCTATTGTTTACTCACACAGAATAGTATCATACATACTTATGAATAAGATGAAGCAATAAAACGAGCAACTTATAGTTTGCCATTACTGATGGAGCAATAGCCTCGTAATTTCGTAAATTGGCTCCTACATGGCCCCTTAACTGAATCAAACGTTTCATATATGTTTTAACTATCAATTTCACGATTTGTATAGCATGACTTGAAATTAAATAGTTGCTAATAGATGATTGGAAAAAGTAATTATTAAAAAAAAATTATTTCATATACTTCTTATACTGAAAACGATCAGAAGTATATGTAATTACTGACAGCGACCGATAAATAACAATTACCTTTCGAGATCATAATACTATCTCGTCACTACATGACAATGGATGGAATTCTACAGAAACCACCGTTATACACTATGAAAAACCACATTTCGGAATTGCTGGATGCGAGCAACGAGAAAGAGTAAAGATAAACAGATAGTGGCTACTGTTTGCTGCTCATGCTCTCCCTCGTTATTCCATGTTAATCAAACTATGACTTGTTTTACTAACACTTAATGTAATCACTTTTGCAGTAATAATGTTCATATGCATAAAAATAATAATAAATATCTAAAATCGTAGCTAAACTTTTAGTTTCAAGCATCGAATTTTCTTCCTATAATGTACCTGTGAGTTGTATAGCAGTGAGGATAAATTCACAGTACAGAAATATATTGATTGTCATAAAGTGACTTGCACTGAGAATAGCAACGTAAATAGATTAAATGCCACCATACCTCGGCAACTTTCAGGAATTCTCCTACACGATCCATTCTAATCAGAAATTTTTTGTAGATATCCAACCCGTCTCGACACATTTTCTTATTCATGTCGAAGTATTTCTCTGCAAAGTTTGACGAGATCAAATTAATTCAGGAGTACGACCAAGAATTCATAATTCTGCGAACTTTATTTAAATACATACCCAATAAATTTATGATTCCATCATTATAACAGGCGAAAAGACGAATCAAGTCTCTGAACAGAAGCATGAATGCTGCATTGATCACACCATTTGTTAATTCATTGGCTGTGCACTAATAATAATAATAAAGAATTATTGAGCTCATAAATAATATCAGTTACAACAATCAGAATCTAGACTCACATCAAACTCTAAAAGCGCATCAACTTGGTTTTGTAACACTGGTAATATCTTTAGGAGTTTGTCGGCATTCATGGTTCTCAGAATGCCATCGTCTTTCCTGAAAAATGAGAAGATAAATTAGATAAATTTGCTAAAATTAAACACGGCGGTGCTTTACGTTAACGTAAACAAGCCTACTCACCCTCTCTTCACTTTGCAAAAATCAAAGGCAATTGTCCTGTACGAGAAAGCTTTCTCATTTAAATATTTGGCATAGCGCCTAATGAATGTCGACATGTCATATCCTAAAAAAGCAAAGCAGAAAAATACATTTTATTCCTTAAAGCTCTTCCTGTAATTAACACTATCAATGGCTTTCGAGTAATTCTTGATCTTTGCCCTTTCAGCTTCCTTTTTTTTTCTCCAAGAATTTCATTGAAAACAAATACTCACCCTGTACATTTGCTTTATCTACGAAGTTACTTAATTGAAAACTGCAATTACTAGACGCTAAATATTGAGTAAACCTCTGCAAAAAAAAAAGGTAATAAATTATAACCCATTAAGTTTAACTAATGGAAAATGATTTACATAATAAGAGGCAAACTATTTTTATACCTCATTTCCGTAGCACATAAGATGGTGCACGGTGACAAGTGCCTTGAAGACCACAACCCAACTCGCATTCGTCGTTCTTTCAATGAGCAAATTGGCCAATTGAGGTATCGATACATTTGGTTCGTTAGTGCAATGTAGTAAATCTGAAACAAATATAATAATAAATCACGAGTTCAATTAATAACTTGTCACTCGTTAATACACAGTGGTGATGTACTGATATTTGAAATTCATCCAAGAATGAAATTGACATTGATCTGAATTTAGTTATATGACAGCGACCGATAAATAACAATTACCTTTCGAGATCATAATACTATCTCGTCACTACATGACAATGGATGGAATT
>JAQGBF010000125.1:0-11671 GCA_034698245.1 Schendyla nemorensis | reverse complement strand
CAATTATCGAATCTTGTACCCCTGGGTTCTTAGTATCTGTCAGTTCGGACGCAGGTGCCAGGCAACACGGTGTCAAACTAACCCCTCGAGTCGATTTAAAGAGGGGTCGGGAAGCGTGCTGGCGTTTTGGCTTGCCGGAAGGGGGGAGTTAATCACGCGTGACGAGCTGGGGGTAGCGAAAGAAAATTTAATGCCGAGGCACGTGCGGAAGAAATCCAATGCCCCTTTTTCGTGGGGCTCGTGGGGGAGTTGTTTTTGTGGTCGGTGGTTTGTTTTCGCTGTCCGAACTCATCCACTTCGACTGGGAACGAGGAAAAGACGCGATGAGATTTCGCCCGAGGTGGAATGGGACAAAAAATGCTTATTTGGTTTCCGAAGAATTTCGTGTCATCGTTCAGATGAAAAAATGTTGGATTTTGCATACGAATTTTGTAGAACAGTAGCACAACGTTGGCATTTAGCGTTATCGGTCCCATCAAGTTAAGGGTGGGCAGTTTTGCAATTTATTAATGCTGACACAAGCGGGTGGGTTTTATTTCACGGTGGCCTCTTATTCAAATGAATTCTGATTTTTTTTTATTCCGAATTTCGCTTATCGTAGAGACGTTTTTTGGGTCACTTTTTTAGATTTGCATTCTGATGGAAATATGAGGGCTGGGATACGCGAAGGTATCTAAAAACCTTGAAAAAAAAATCCCCGGTCGTAATATGGGACGACAAAATTCACAATGTTCTACCCCGAAAAACAAGATACGTTACAAGTGTAAGGGTTGCTTCGGAATGGTAATTCGCTGTTCTGAGTGCTTTTGATGATGTTTGCTACCAATATTTCCCACATAACGACTTCCGCCAGAAATGCGTGTGATAATGAATTCGCAAAAAGATCCTTGAGCTTGACCTGCCTTTGGGAAAAAAACGTGAAGACCTGCGGTGTTAAAATTAGCCAGAGCCGCCATAAATCACGCAAACACCCCGTTCAACCCCTGATTAAAGGCAGAACAGAGGTGAGGCAGTTATAGGCTAATCACTCATCTTGGACCGCGCACAAAATTAAGTGATGGGAAAAGGGAAAATCCTGGTTAGATTCACCTGGCAAAAAAATCAATTGCACCAACCGCGATAAATCAATTACTGTTGCTACGGATGTACTTTGGATCTTCTGTTGTGTCGGTCAAGTTGAAATTGTAATGACCGTTAATGGGTTTCAAAGAGTTCGACCTTTTTTATATCCCGAAGTCATTAGATTAGCAATCGAGTGCGGGTTGCATTCGAGGGTTTGCATCGATGAGGCATTGCGGGGAAGCGAATCGGATCCGAAGGCAAAGTGAATTCTGCGGCCGATTTGTGGCAAGTGGGCATGATGCTGCTCACCATAAATATTTGCATGGGAAATTTTACGACATAATTCGATGCACAAATCATGATATGGAAGTTTTAGAGATCTAAACGTTTTGAAGATCGTGTAAGAGAGGAGGATCTAAGTAATAAATTGATGCCCCTGGCTGTATAATTAGCTGTGAATAAGTGAGACTCGCATCCATTCGTTTAGTCGAAAAAAGTGCATTTGGGATTTTGAGATGTTTAAGAGCACGAAGATCGGCTCATTAGGGTGGAAAAGAGGAAAGCTCGAGTCGGATCGTAAATACATTTCAACAACAGCGCAAAAAACGAATGAGAAATTAAAAAGAAAAAAAAGAAGAGAGACAGACAGACAGAGAGCTTTAAGCTCCTATTCAACCGCACAGTTCTCCATACAAAACGATGGACTATGTAAAATGCATCCACTAGATTTCTTTTGAACGCGTGATTAGAATGAATGAACGAACGGCGAGGAAAAGTGCATCAGCCCGTGAAAGCGTCTAGGAGCGAATGACTCGAAATGAATTTATTCTTCTAGGAAAAAATGTGCGGAAACGGCTGGATTGTTTGTGAAAGAAGATTGGTAATTGCTAATTACGCCTGTTCTACATGGTACCGTGAACTACGGTGGTCCTAATTTTAACCGCGCAGTAAGTTCGTGGCTAAGTGTATTCTCATGTTCATCTTAGAGCCGGAACGTGCATTAATTATAAGATGGGTTTGCATATTAAGCGGCCATATCATCATCCTCTGTTCTTCGTCTCGTCTTTGCCGCTTCCCACGAGATAGAAACGTATACCGCGTTCTCGGTATACCAGGAACTTTTTTCGAAAATTCTCATCTAATCAGTACAAGACTGATGTTCGACTTCATCAATCTACCATCTTTAAAAAGGCGATGAAGGAGCTGAATAACAATAATTAATCGGTCGTTTAGATGCGTTCGTGCATTCGAATTATTTTCGGTACCTTCCTTGTCAGCAGGTTAGTTAGCGTTAAAATACCGAGTTTGCACCTTGATTTTATGTAGGCCATGCACTTTGCTGCTAGATCAGCAGCTTTGCATAACTAGAGTAAGTGATCAAGGTCTGAAACGCCTCTCGGTTGATTTCCTACCTTCTGTAATGAACTTTTAATTGTAGTTCTTGCATTAACGTTCTTCGGACCGAGGCGTATAATTAAACGGCTTCAGTTGCAAATGCAGGTTGGGGCGAACTAGACATTTGCGCAGCCATTTTGTTAAAAGCCTCTCTTCTGCGCATGGAAGGAAAAATATTAATAAATGAGTCTATTGCATTTATTGCTTTAATGAATTAATAACGCATTCGAATCATCATCAATCGATCGGATGCATTTGTAGTTAGTAGCGGCGAGGCATTCGATCTGCACAGGACGTTGCTTTTCCATAGTTGCATCCAGTCACGTGCATCATTGTTGGTAATGAACTTGTAATGTCGGAGGTCAACTACGTTATTTGAGGTCACGAACGGGCGAATGGGTTAATTATGTGGTAAGTACGAGGTCCTTAGCCCGTCTTTGCGTTTTTTTTGCTAAATTATTTTTCGTCTTCTCTCCCCCCTCGCTTCTTTTCCCATTTTCCTTCCATCTAATTCCGACCGACACAGGAAATTTGCTTGCCATTCCGAATAAAGTGACCCCTACTCGAACGGGTTCCTCAACCCTTTAAGCATCTCATTTTGATCGAACTGTTAGGCCTAATGAAAGGAAGTGATGCAGATAATTCCAATGTGCGACACTACAGTTATTTGTTTTGCCGTTATGCTTGGCTAGCTTTTTGCCATCACTCTTAAGATTTTTTTTGTTGCAAGTGCCACGTGTATTCTCTTCATTGTTATAATAAGTATTTGTCCAGTGTTGTCTAGCTATCACAAGAGTCGTTGTTCGCTGTTTAGTGCTGATCCAAAGGGATGCTCCCAGCTACTTCCCATTCTATTTTAATTAATAAGAAATTAAGTTAGTAGGTTACACGTCCTGCAAAGGTAATTAATGACCTTGACGATGTTTGCGAGTAGGTTATGGATGTATGTACTAAGCTGCTCACACAAGGTGTGGTGTTCTTTATATTGCACCGTTATAAAGTTTTTTTTTTGTCAGGACCAATACATGTCGGAAAACTTTGCCTAGAGCAGATGTTCTGCACGAGGCTCGATTGCGCAATAAACGTCGCAAAGGAGGCTTGGATAATCTAGCATCATATGCTTAGCCTGATCGGGCTACAGGCGTCTTTGCAAAATGATGTCCAAATAGAGTATTAGCCTTCAGTCATTTAAAGTGACAAACTGACACTTGAAAATCGATATTCATGCACTATACTAATTCAATGTGCCTGTTGACACTTCTAATTACAATATCCTGGAATACAATAGGTAAAAAACACTTCTCTGGTGTCAGTTATTACCAAATTCAAAATAAATGCACAGCCTATAAGAATAAGATACAGACTTGTTTAGCTTAGTACAGTAGATGTAATCATTTTTTCAATAACACTTTATTACCATAGTTTCATTTCAATACCAGAATAGATTAGTACATTTTCAAATATGTAAATGAGTGCAATGTTTTTAAACTGCATAACAGTGAAGTTCAGATTAGCTTACTTAGGATTATATGGAAGAAATGAATTTGTATCATTTCTATTACAAGTGCTTGTCTACAAATTATTTCAAATTCTAAATACAGGTAACAAAACTTTATCAATAATTTTATTGCAAATTTATTCTAGTTTATTAAATCGGTAGTGCTTACGTTACTTCAATTTGGCAAATGAAATTTTTTTTTTAAACAATCTCTGCAAGCAAACACAGCAAAAAAATTCATTTCTATACTGCTTAATGCATCAAATTTATCATTATTTTTCTAATTTGCCTTCATGGAATAATCAAATATCTAATGTTATCATAAGGGGTCATAAGTTGTACACTAGTCTGAGAAAAATCCAATTTATTTAATATTCAAACTGTACATTTTAGTCTATTCACATGGCACATTTGAATGCTAGTAAAAAATACTAATTAATTTAATTGCAAAATATTTAGTCACGCAGCTTAGTTTTGCATTTTCACAATTAGTAAGCTAAGGTGATGAGTAAATACGAGTTTCAGAGCAACCGCATGTTTGTTTATACCATCAGCAATGACGACGTGCATTGACTGCATTTTGTGACTCATTTTACAGCTCAAAATCTTTTTAAGAATTGCAAATAGGCAAAGTTGTTTTGAGATTTTATAGCTAAAATGTAAGTCATATAATTGTGATAATTTATTGTAGTACACTTGCGGGCAAAAAAACAAAACGTAACATTACTTTGGTTGTTTTGCTTTGTTTGTGCTGTTTTGTTTTGTTAAGTATTTGTTACCATTTTAAGATTGTTGTTAACAAATACAAACAGAACAATGTTCCGTTTTTTTTTTTTTGCTTTCAAATGTACTAAATGGCGCAGACTATACTAAATAGATCGAGAAAACATGTCTGCTCTCGAAACTACAATAACCATTCTTTTAGTTTATAAAATTATTAACAGCTCATTTCGTTGTTAGTTTTATAACATGTTATTATTGAAGATAACACATCATTACCAAGAGAAACCCGAAGTAACTCAAGGTATAACCATCTGTTATCAGTTTTAATTTTTTTTAGATAGTTACAACTCAAATTCTCGATACCTGGGGCCAAGGATTGCTGAGCTTAGAGTTATAACAATTCAAACAGAAATTAATAATATTCGTCATATACATAGGCGCCAGTCAGAGTATCGAACAAATTTAACCTGAACAAACTACTACCTTTATTAGGAAGAATCGAAATTTTTGTTCGAAAGACTTTAGCGTACATAAATTTTTATTGATACAAGCTTTTGGCTCACCCTAGGACCCTTATCAGGCCCTCATTCTAATAATCTACTAGGACGCACCCGGCGACGAAAGTACGAATGTATTCTTAATAACTACTAATTAATATCAGTTGATGCATAGCAGCAACTGAACAGTTTAAAACATTGTCTGATAATGGCATTAATACCTTTCTTTACCTGTTAATTACACTGAGAACTGCTCTGTAAAAAATGTAAAATGGCACATCAAATGCAGGAATTACTAAAGGTTGGAATTGCGTCGTTTACTAACGCATGACTTTTATTCGTCTTTTTTATTCGAAAATATTATGTGTAATGATACCTGACAAACCATGTTTTATCTATTTATGTACTTAACAACATTCCGAGCATTTTTTGGCTAGTATTTCCACCACTATTTCTTGCATTCCTAACAATGTACTTAAAGAGATAAAACTTCGAGTTAAACAGGATTTGCATCGTAACTTTTACGCGCCATTTACATTTTTTCACAGCTATCGCACGACGGCACGAAGTCGTTTCGGTTACAACATCCGAAACAAAAAAATCCAGCATTATTACAAGACAGAGATGGGTTCATTTTCCATCGTAAAATTGTACATATTTCATTGTGACGTGTTTACGATACCAACTCGCTTTTATGAAACTGATGAATGGACACCAGAGGTGATACAATTTGCGTAACAATGTAACTTCATAAAACCAACAAAGTTCAATTAACTTTTTCCCCGTTCAATTAATGTCATTGTTGAGCGTTCGAATGACAGTTCATTTGCAAGGAGCTGTTACAAGAAAAAACGTCGCATCATCGTGCTAATTAATTAAAATTGATAGAAACAAAGATTTAAAAATATCCTGATCCCACCGATCGGCAAAAGACCGAAACGGCCACGCCCTTCGCGCAGAACTGGGTCAACTCTTTGATGCCTTCCGAATTAAATGTCATCCATATACGTAACCGGGAGATTTATTACCGGCACAATTAATATTATCAAACGATGCTGCTCTCCATTTGACTGTTGCCAATCCGAAGCATTTATCTTCCGCAAGAACCTTCCTCTAACTAACCCATCATTCCCTATCAGACCACTTTATCTATCTGCGTTCTCGTTCTTATTGTGCACTTACATAATCTATTTTGTAATCCATCATCGCACACGTCCAAAGGGTTCTTGCACAAGGATCGCAAAGGCAGAAAAAAAAATCATTCTTCTTGACATAAGACACGATTATCCAGAGTTCATCTCTGGCGGAAGGTCGAGTGCCTTTGGTAGTGCCTCGAGTTAAGCGCAGCAGAAATCAATTTTGTTGCTGCCCTTTTAATGTTAGGTTTGTACGGTTCCTGAATTTCGTTCGTGATAAGGCGGACGATAAAGGGATGAGAAAAAAGGATTTCGAGTTAGTTAGTATTGGAATCCTGATGCGGATGGGGCATAAAATGGCCAAAACAATGATTATCAATTATAGCCATCGTTTGCGCTTTTTTAATGGCTCGCCGTCCCATGTATGGAAAGGAATGTCTGGAAAGGGCAAAGGCAGATGTGCCGGTTGCATGCGTTTTTTCGACGGGATTCGTACAAATGAAGTGTCATTGCGCATTGCTTAAATTACGCGTTTGGTGATTCGGCGAATTGGGTGTAGCCATTTAGTCACGGTAGCACATCGAAGAGTTTCGAATTAGCCATTTAACTCCTCATTGCCAATTAAAAAAATATAAATTTAAATTTCTAATTAGCCATGGGTTTGCAATCCTGTTTTTATCGGCAGTTAGAAGCGCAGAGCAAAAGGGCAAAAAAACACAACTTTCATTACAACCTGAAATCTCAACACCTACCTTAAAACGCGATTTATAAGTTCGTTACCCCATGCGTTTCGAAAATAAAAAATAAGACGGGTAGACACACACAAACACGTACGAATGCGTATTCTCATCCGACATGACTTTTCTGCTCTCTAACTTCTGGCATAAGCAAAAGAGTTAAAAGGGTCACATCATATCCGGTTCCATTTTGGCAGAATGGCAGCCTACATGTGTCAGCATAATTTTCTCACCTGCCAAAAAACCCACAGACTCATCTTCATTTTTTGTCCCACTTTCAATTTTTTCTCCTACCTTCTTATTCTAACAAACCGAGATTTCTAAGGACCCCGGCCATTCCCCCTCGCCCTCCATCACATCCCACAAGCCTCATTCTTCCCTTTTTTGCTCGTGGTCCTTGCGTGACCCACACCATTTTTTGCGGGCTGAAGATGAGCCAGCTTACGTGATTTCGCCGCAAAAAACTCCGGCCTTGGGTGGTAATAAGGCAAATATGGAGATGGGGGTATATAGGGTGAGGTAAATTATTGTGGCAAGCATTATCTCTTTTTTATTATTTTTTTTTTCCTAAGCGCTTTTACTTTTTCCCATGGATAGGGGAGAGAGACTTTAATCTGGATTTTGCCGTTTGTCATGACTGCAGGGTGAAAATAATTAAAATACTTCGTTATGGGGTATTGCATTTTTAATTAATAAATTAATAACGAGGGGAATTTTCTTGGGGGTTTAAAGGGGTAAAGAGCGGAGCGTAAAAAAACTCTCGCTTTAGCGAACGAGATTCCACGCGATCTGCACTTTCCTCCTCCCTGATTAATAATTCGCGTGATAATATTGTTGATTTAAATGATGGAAGATGCGGATCTCTAATATTTCATCCCCTTCTCTTTGTCGCAGGTGTATTATCAGGTAGTTCAGGACATCGACGAAGGAGAAGAATTGCTCTTGGCCGACAGATTACCTCTCTACCCAGAAGGCTGCGATCCGATACCGGTGAGCGAATCGGACGACAACAAAACCGACGGTAAGAGTTATTTTTTATTTATAATTTGCTCTTTTTTTGTCGTAATGTAAACACACCACGGGAACTCCTTTTTATTTATGGATCCTATTGAAGAGACAAATGCTCGAAAACGTGAGTGTACTTGGAAATGAGTGTGTCGGCGCCATTTGAAATAGCTGCCTGGGCAAAACAGTAAAAAGAAGCATTTTACTGCGAATATAATAGCACTGTGAACCAACAGGTGTGCAGCAAAGCTCGGTTTGGGGCTGCGTCGAGGAGCGTAAGGGGAATTAGCATGTCACTATAGGGCATAATTGATAATGATGATTGATGCGAAAATCGATGCGGACGAAAAGTCACTGGTGGATGGATTATTTTATGGCCTGATATTTTGCGTAAAAGACGTCTTCATTATTATTTAATCAATTCCCGAGGGAGGGAGGCGTTGCGCCGCGTTAACTATCGAAGATTGTGAATCATGGCTGTACGAGCCAAAAAGGCGAAATTGATTGCTATTGTAGCCCAAAGGCCAGTTTCCTCCTCTGGAAGGGGAGAAGGGGTCCGTTTTTTTGCGTCTTCTTCCCCGGGGCCATTTCCGTCTATTGTTGCATCTGGTGAATGGCTTTGCCCTATATATGTTGCCATGATTCGGCGGTTTGAGGTTTTTATTTTTGCGCAAAAATGTTTTCGAAGGAAGGGTTTAAAAAGTGAGTGAGGAGGAGGAGTAGTAGGAGAGGCACGTTTCCTCCGTTCCCTGCAGGTGAAAATTCCTCTGTCCTGCAAACTATTTTCCACTTTGTCCGACGCGAACACCTCAAGAATGTTTTCCGGCGAGTTAATTAGACGAACTTAGGAAGAAAACTGTTACTTTTTTCGTCGAGCAGATTCTTGCGAAGGGTCGAGCCCGAGCAATTCCTTCATAAATGGTATCGAGAATGTCTCTCGCCTTGCTAATTAAGCGCGAGATGAGAGATTCGAATCTGCCTTTCTCTCGCTACTCCTCCACTTCCTCCTCTCTTGCCTTTCCTAATTAATAGCTTCGGGCGGTTTTCATAAGCTTTGTCAATGTCACTCCGCTGCACAATAGGGCAGAATGCTCGCATTTTGCATCGCGCGCAAAAAGCTTATGCAGATTTGCGCAGGGAGGGCCGAAAACGAAGAGCGCATTTCCGCCTATTATTCACCTGTCCTCAACACTCTCCGAAATGAATCTTTATTGCAGCCGACTGACAAACAAGTTTTTAACTCGAAGAACCTAAACTGTCTTTTTTTTCCTTCCCGCATCCAAAAAATGCAAATTTGATACATGAGCCAGAGTGAATTGCGATTAGTCATTTGCATGTTTTTAAATCAATGAATGGTGCTAGTTAACCTGGAAATTGATCGTGGCAGCCAATCAGACTCGGATGTCATTGCCATGAAAAATTGAAGCCGTAGAAAAAAAAATGAAAGGGCTGCAGCAAACACAGTCCATTGACAGCTTCCCTTTTCAGAAGCGCAATTCAAAGTATGAGTTAATTAGAACATCTTTTTAGATAAAGAAATGTCTAAATCTTATCACCCAGTGGTTGGTCACCGTGGGGAGCATATTGAAAGAGAGTCGTTTAACCCTTTTCCCACAGCCATCTGCATTGTGCATTCATTAGCCCTGGAAGGCGGGTGGATGGGAGGGGCAAAGATCTCTTCTCGCAGGTGTTTGACTTTGATGTTTATCATTGATTTGGTTTCTCATCGCCGGGACAGTTGAGTAGAGACAATCAGGTGACGACTAAGCAGCGGAAAAAAATTAAGTGGGAAGGAAGGGTTGATTGAAGAAGAGAAGAGAAAAAAATGACACAACAACAAAAGATCAAAGGACCGCATCATCTGCAGGACAATCTTAAATGGGTTGATGAATGGACACTTGTCCTAAATTTAATCGTAAATGGAGCAGTCTTTTATATACTCTCGATTGAGGAAGAGTAGTAATTAAAAAATGCGACTTTTGTGTTCCTCAACGTCCATCATCCGGATGAAAAGAAAAGCATTTTTACTCTTCATTGTGTGTCCGTAATTAATTAGTTTGTAAGTGATCGAAACTTACTCGGTAAATTAATTTCTCGGCTGGGTTTAATTTTGCACGTTTGAAGCTTTGCAAATATTATATATGGGTGTAGGAAATATAATCCAGTTAACGAAATGAGTTCAATGCCCTTTTTTCCTCAGTGTAAATCGTCTGCCTATTGGAATGGATCTCGAATCTTGTTTTGCGTCTTCATTTGATCTTAGCATCAGGCGCATAAAAAAAAACTGCAAAATGCATTAAAACTCGTTGCGTAAATATTTTTTTCATTGGTCGAAGTCGTAAAACCAATTGCAAAGAAAATAATTCTTAGGTTTTGAATGTATAAGCAGGTGCATTTAAAAGTGAAATAAGAAAACCGTTTTGCATTGAAGTGGTAAAAACTAAAACGTTTTGCAATTAAAGGGGTGAAAAATAAAACGTTTCGCGTAACTCAGACTGCAGTAAAGGTATAGCGTAGGACTACTAATTGCAAGATGTTACTAAATTATATAATATTCATAAAAGGTTATTTTTACATGAGGCGGTTAGGCTTTTACGATGGTTAAGTGCTGTTTAGCACATTGTTTCTGAATCCGTCTTAAGCTTCAAACTCAGCTGCGGACTTTCGCATAATTTTACGAACGAGGAAAAATTCAAAAGTGGCATTATGTTTTAGAACAATTAAAGCTCATCTGTTGCATACTTAAGTTTCTTCATGAAAAATATCTAGAAGCCCTTACTTCCTGCGTCGACATTTGGCCAGAATAGCGGAAATAGGCAGGCGCTAAATCTAAGTTTCCTAATCTAATTCACTTATAGTCATCGCACTGTGATGGTAAAATGTTATGCGTGCAATTCCTAATATTATCAGCTTAAAGAAATGGAGAAATGCATTTTGTTATTTTTCTGTATTCTACATTTTTCTATATGCTACTGCACAATAACAGCAATTAATAACATGGTCAATATTCACGAAACTCGGCATTTTTAGGAAAACAGTTACGTCATACATTAGATATTTGAGTAACAGTAACTGTCATATTAGATGATTTGCAACATCAAATTTTTTCAACGTTATATGTAGTATCTACACAGTGTCTACATGTCATACAGGTATAACCAGGTATAACTGGCGTACAGTTCTGCTTTTGATGTTTGATGCAATTTAAAACTTGTAAGCGGCTTTCTTCTCCTATATAAAGGAAACTTTATTGGCATATCAAAATTCCCATTCAAAAACTATCTTTCTAGGATCAGTTGCTAAAATATGCATACGTTGGAATTCTCGTTCTATAAAACCCCTATTCATAACCATAGAAATAGTTTTCATTCAATGAAAAACAGTTTAAAAATACATTTCACAGCCTGGGTGTTGGCAAAAATGAAAGCTACAAAAGGGCGCATTTTTATTCGCCTAATTTGGCGTCCATTAGACTATTGAGAAAGGCTCGCCATCATCGCGAATGTGCGTGAGTGCAATCCGTTGACGGGGCGAGGGAAGCGAGAGGGAGTGTGGGTTGGATTGAAAGATGGATAATTGTAACGGCTACTACACATTAAGCGTTGATTTTCAATGCTG
>JAQGBF010000124.1:0-11673 GCA_034698245.1 Schendyla nemorensis | reverse complement strand
TGTAATACGTTCACTGCAAAACAGAAAATCTCTTGTCAGTTGTATTATTGCAGGGTTAGGTTTGACCGTTTCCAGATCCTCTTAATATTTCCTCCTCCCCTGGTTTTGAATACAAAGTATTTATAACTTACCGAATCTGTAGTGCAATAATGCAAACTGAAAGAAATAACTCGTTCTTCCTTGCCTTTAAAGAATATTAAACGACTTTATACCTAAAAGATCATTCATACAACTTGAAATTACTTCCTTTAAAAACCTTATAAAAAGTTCTTCTTCGGAGATTTTAAAGTTTCATTAAAAACCTGGCTTTTAGATGATAAAACAAACAAATCGATGATTGAAAAACAAACTTTAGTTTTGTATCCTTGTTTTTAAAATCTAATAATTGGCATCAGATTACATAATGCAGTATTCTATGTGGGGATTATAGACATTACAATATGAATGCAATAAGAATTTAATTAAACTTGAGCGTTAATCTAGAATCATTTTAATTAAAACTAGTAATACTTTTCCATTCGTGAAATAATTATTTGGTCATTTCAACAATGTCAGTAAAAATGATATATTTCACAGAAATTGCCAGACAATGATGCATATTTTAAAAGGAAATATTGGGACAGGGATTTTAGCCATTCCTCAAGCATTAAAACATTCCGGATTAACCGTAAGTACCAAGCTGGATAATACTTTAAACTTTACTAAATCAATCATGTATTCACTTAAATAGGTAGGAACTATTGGCATACTTGTTATAGGCGTCATCTGTGTTCATTGTATGCATATGTTAGTCAAATGTGCTCATGCTCTCTATATTCGGTAAGTTATAAATACTTTGTGTTAGAATTAAGGGGACACAGTGGATACGATACAATGGTACTTTAATGGATTGGTAACATGGCGGTCTTAAAAACCCGCCTTTATACAAAAACTCCCTCTACTTTACAACGCCCTCACGGTGGAGGCAAAAGGTACTAAACGAACTACTCGCGGCATTGTTCCTTACTAACACTTTGTACTCAAAACCAGGGGAGGAGGAAAGAGGATCTGGAAATGGCCAAACCTAACCCTGCAATAATACAACTGACAAGAGATTTTCTGTTTTGCAGTGAACGTATTACAGCACTTGATTACATGGACGTAGCTGAAGTCAGCTTTAAAACAGGTCCAAAACCACTACAAAAGTTCCACAAGATTATGAGGTAATATGATTGACAGTAAAATGCTTGAGCTTCACTGCATGGCACGAATGTAATGTAAGGAAGCTAACACACTCTATCCCAAACCAAACTTGTCATACAAATGCGTGACCAGTTAACATTTTTTTTTCTAGAGTGATGACTATTATATTCTTGTGCATAACGCAGTTTGGATTCTGTTGTGTGTATATGTTGTTCATCGCAAAAAATTTATCACTAGTAAGTTTTGCGCAATGCATTCTTTGCAATATTTCTTTTCTAATTCTGCCTTTTTCGTTTAGGTATTCAACCACGTCTTCCATTCTTCAATTCCATACCAAGGTTACATGGCCATGTTTTTGCCGGTTTTAATTGGTCTGACGTTCATTCGCACGTTAAAGCGCTTATCGTATGCTTCCACATTAGCGAACATACTGCAGGCAGTATCGTTTTGCATTCTGTTTTATTTAATCGTGCAAGACTTACCTCCGACCAGTACCAGAAAGGCGTTTGCTTCGTTCGAAACATTGCCTTTGTGGTTCGGTATTGCTATTTATTCTTTCGAAGGAATTAGCTTGGTATGTATATTTTGTTTTTTTCAAGGATTGTCATTATTAATGTGCTAATGATCGTTTTTAAAAGGTTCTTCCCCTCGAGAACAAAATGAAAACGCCTCAAGATTTCGGCGGTCTGACTGGTGTTTTGAACACAGCCATGGTGATGGTGGCGTGCATGTACGCTGCCGTCGGTTTTTATGGATACTTAAAATATGGCGAGGATGTAAGAGGCAGTATTACTCTCAACTTAGACATGGATGCGTAAGTTCGTTACTTTATTGTGGAAGGGTGGTGTTCACATAAGCACATTTCAGTTTGGGCGCATCCTAAAATGGCGCGGCCGATTTGGGCGCATTTAATAAGCTTTATAATAAATTTGGGGGCATTTATTAGAATTTTTAATTAATTTGGGCGCATTTATTGAAAAAATAAAAAACCGTAAAAATATTTAATTTCCTTGCCTAACCTAACCTGATTAATAATGGTAGTCCTCCTCTGAACCTAACCCTAACCTTTGCAGAAACCGCAAGTAAGAATTTCCTTTCCTTGCCTAACCTAACCTGATTTAAAGTAATGGTGATCCTCCCCTGAACCTAACCCTAACCTTTGCATAAACCGTAAGTAAAAAGTCCCTTTCCTTGCATAAACCGACCAAACATAGCTTTCCCACATAGCTTCTTTTAAAACCTCGATTATTTGGCTTCACTGCAATGCGCCCAAATCGAACCCCTAATGCGCCCAAAAAAATACAAATATAAATAAATGCAACCAAACAAATATGCGCCCGAAAATAATCCAAATAGCGTCCAAACCAAAATGCGCCATTTTGCACCCATCTGATTGTGGAATTTCCGAAAATCGCGTATAAAACTGTGCCCCCTTTTTTTCTCAATAACTTGCTCATTGCGGACACACTTTTACGAGAAAAATGTATCAGTCTAATAGAGACCGGCGTCTATTAGGACGCCAGCGTTTATTAGAGAAAATACGGTAGTTTTAAAAGCGATTAGACTCGCAGCATTGCGTGTTAGTGAGATAACATAACAAATACTAATTTGTAGAGAGTCGAAATTTGGTTCCATAGTTAATATTCATATACTGATGATAACATTTTCTTTTACAGATTAGGGATAACCGTACAGTTATCTTATGCTTTCGCAATATTTCTTTCCTACTTGGTACAGTTTTATGTTCCCATTGAAATCATTTGGCCAATCATCAAAGCACGTCTTCCAGGATCTACAGCGCCATACAGAACGATTCTTGAATTCGTATTCAGAGGAGTTATGGTTGTCATTTCCTGTAAGTAAAGAAACTTGTTAAGGTAGTTCGATTTAGTTGCAGGATTTGTTATAAACTCTGATATAATAATGAACCACTGTTAGCAAGTCCAGGCTGACAGTTTTGTGTTTGTTACAACAGTTGGCAAAAACTGACTTTCTGACTTTCAGGACACCCTATACAGTATAAAACCAATTGCTAATTGCTTTTTTCTCCAGCTGCCTAAAAATATTTAATGAAAGGAAAATCCACAAAATCTAAATGTGATATTGACAGAATATATTATTAAATTGCATAATGGAACAACCTGCAGTCCTGGGTTATAACGAATCTACGTTTATTATAACCAAGCTTCATATAATGAACCTTGGCTATAACAAACGCATCCCGCAGAGGTCTTATAACAGAATTCTACCTAAGATAAGGACCATGTCCTGGGTTCTACTGTACAAAATTACGCTTGACGAAACCCATTGTAAAAATCTGAGTGAACTGAATAAACAACTGTATTCGCACATGTCACACTTAAAGTACTTAAACCACTTGTTCTCTTTCTTCAACCAATAAGAAGGGTTGCAACTTTCAAGTGAATAACATTTGCAAACCCAAACTGAGTTTTTGCATGAAGATTAATTAATGAAACTAAATGTTTCCCTAATTGCCGTTTCTTTGCACTATTTCAGTTACTTTGGCTGCATCGATATCAGATTTGGGTGCGTTTATCTCACTAGTTGGTGCAGTGAGTGGAAGCTATTTGACTGTAATTCTACCTCCAGTTCTCGAGTTGGCTACTTTTTGGGAGCACGGAATAAGCAAACCTACAATCATTAAAGATGTAGCAATCTTTTTATTTGGTTTACTCGGTTTTTTAACCGGAACGGTTACTAGTATAGAAAGCATACTGCATCCTGTGCCAGAATGAGTTACTTATATTATTTTTTTTTTAATTAGTAGTTTTATGTACATAACTTTTTACAAACCAAACATATTTTTTGTTGCTTTTGTGTATAGAATTGTTCTTAACGATGGCATATTAATTAAATATATCTTTCATGTCTATAATAGAATGAGTGATTGTAAATTTTCTTTGTCCTAGAAGGAAGTAAAGCAATACTTGTACTTAAATTATTTACAAAAGAATCTAGTTTTTGGCTCACTTCATTTACTCTTCTTCTGAATTTTCAGTTTTCTTTTGAACTCAAACCTAGTAGCATCCACGCAAATGAAATATTAGTATTCTCGAGGGTTGTTTTTTAAATAACTTCGCTTACTTAGACTGCAAACGACGACCATTATTCCAGACTCTACCGAAGGAAGGCAACCAAGCCTTACTTGCAGGAGCAGAATGATCAAAATCGGCACCTACTCTATTTGCAGGTAACTTAGGAGTTTTCTTCACTAAATCAACGAAAATACATTATTATTTTGAAAAAGCTATTTGACATTTAAGATTAACTTACAGTATTTATCAAAGTCTGCTTGTGTGGGGCCGATAGCTTGATTTGATGTATCAGGATCATCTTGAAGCCAAGGAGGAATATCGCATGCACCATTTCGCGTGGCTACCTACATTACATTCAATAAATTATGCTAGAACTAGTTTTTTTTACGATTTTATACTAACTGAATCCGTTGATGATGTTGACGGTTGGCTAGAATCCATTAGGTGTTTCTGCAAAAAGTAGGAGTTGATTTATAAAAAAAATAACATTCGTTTGCTTGCGAAATTACTTCTTGCATTGCACTTTCCACCAGCTTTGTTCTTTGCTCTTCTAATCTATCAATTTGTTCTGCTTCCTAAATATTTTACATTATTAATATTCTTTAAAAAGAAGAGCAATTATCTCAATTCACAATTCAAATACTTGCCATTCTTAATTTCTGTTGTTTTTCTTCAGCAAACTTTGCAAAGATTTTCGAAACTTTACTCTGATATCTAAAATAAATATTTTTAAAGGTGAATTTCCATAAAATTATAAGAGAAGGATGTTTATTAAATATAAAAAAAAGAGAAAACTTACGCAGCATATTTTTCTTGCCCAATAAAATACTCTGTCATCAGCCTTTTATCCATGTGATTTTTCTGATAAAACATTCTCAACCTTGCCAAATGTGCTAAACTATAAAGAGAAGAAGCATAGATATAGAGTAGGTAGCCATCATTTCACCCTTGCCCTCATTTCGCCCTAATTTTGCCCTCTGATAGAGTTTGAGCTAAAATACAAAATATAGTTGCATATAGGGCATCCTATATTATTGGAAAGGTGTTTTCAAAGGGAATCCATTGGCATTATCCATATTTGATAAGACAAAGAAGAAAATTAAAACAAAAATGAAAAGTAGTAGGGCGATATGAGGGCAATTTACACCCTCATTTTTGCACACACAAAAACTCAATTCTAAAAATTATGCTTGCCATTAAATTCAAAACCTGTGTAGAATACATAATAAAATCATAAAAATCATAACTGCTATTTCAGATTTTCATTACTTGAAAAAATTGTGTTTGCTTTTTTGTACACTACAAAATAGGGCGAAATGAGGGCTACCCACTCTAGAGCAATCATGACTGGTATGTAACAAAAAATATATATTCATAGTAATTTTTAAATGCATTGCTGAACTTATTGCATAGTACAAACAATAATTATTTTACTACAGAAAAAGTCCTGATTGCAGTAGCGCATGGGCATTAATACAATTCCGCTCAGAATGACGGTTGCAATCTGTTCAAAGAAACTCTTGTGTACATACCTAGCCAAATGTGCATTCATTCCAGCAAAATTCAACACACAATCCTCCCGCTTCTGGTTGACTTTGACTTCTTTTTCGCAAAAATAACACCAGAAATTTTTGCTCTCCACATCCTGGATGTTACTCACTACAGGTTCTTCCAGCACTTTTATGCCATCTGATATCTAAAAATTATTTGTCAAGGCAATGCAAACATTTCAACTTAAAACCATTTTCCTGTTAAAGAAAATTAGTGTGAAGCTAACCAGTAAACCTGTAGCAGCCCTGATGTGATTGAGAGCAGCGCGGCTTGTAACAACTAATGGCAGAAATTGACAAATATTGAGATAAAGCATGGAAAAATATACAAACTTCAGGCATTTTAAATATGAAATATAAATTGGCATTTGTAAGGAATTGTATAGTGCTTAGGAATTAGAAAAATCGACAAAAATATCACAGTGCCCATCAGCCATCAGCCAATGGCACTGATACACCAGAAGTAAATAGACACCAAACACATTATCTCTTCTGCTACAGGACTCCTGACTATGCTGTAAATATATAAATATTGATGAAACTATTCATCTTCACTCCACTTCAAAATCATAACAGATACGAAAAAAATTAAGATAGCATCACTGCTGTCTCAGACGACATAAATGGTTCTGACGGTGCTTCTGGACTGTAAGAATGAAAAAAGTCAACGGTAGGGGCCAAACAAAAAAATATTAATTCTGGAATGTGAAATGCAATTTTTTTTTTTGTTTTCTAATTTTAAATTACAATGGGTGCACCTGTAAGAGGGCGCTACATTGAGCAGCGCCTGCTCAAGCATTTAGTTGCATTCCCGTTGTCACAAACGGTGGCCTGGTTGTTTGTTTGGTGACATCACTGTTTATGATTGTTTGCTCTTCCCTAGTCCAAACAAACGCTCCAAACAGTTCAACTGAATCACACTGTTTATTCCGTTTTTCATGTCTAAATAAATTTTTTTTATTATTTGGAAAAATGTAAACACTAGGCCCTAATTCGTACATAAATACCTTTTTATTGGCACTGAAAACATTTTTCAATACCATTAGGTTCTAGAATCCCTTGGATCAACCTTGGATCCATTTGGTGTCATTTTATTTTTGAACACCATGTAAACAAACAATTCAACCAACTCCAGAGGTTGGTTGCTTTGTTTCGTTAAATTTTAAACAACTGGTGCAAACAAAACAACCAAATCACACTGGCTGTTTAAAAAACAACCATCCAGAGCTAAATAAATCACACTGTTTGAATTGTTTTTGCAATGGGAATGCAACTATTGTTTATTCTTGTGGGAGGAATTTTGCACTAACGTCGGGTTGGTTTCCCCATAGGCTTAACAATGGGGAAACGCAGTGTACACATCAAAAGCTTGATATAATAATAACAACTATAAATTATAACAACCTGTTAACTTACTCTAGCTAAAAATCTTTCCTGCAACTTCTGCACTAAATCCTTGTGTCTCCTGTTGTAAATGTGCTTGTCTCCCATTGTATGATTACTTCTACACACACTACAATACTCAAAATTTTTCGTGTTTGGCGTTTCCTCAGCCATCTTGTATCTGACTGGCTCGAAAACCCGAGACGAGTTTAGGTAAAGAAAAAACGTGTTAGTTGAATTTGCGTATGAAAACTATTTAATTACGTTTTAATGAACATCCACCTCACGTTTTTCCTTTACTCAAATCACAGCTGTGCTCAAATAATTTCCATCCCGCCTCGCCTTTTAGAAATAGTCAGAATCAAAATGGCGGCGAAGTCTCCCAAGATTTTTATCCGTTTGAGTAAATCTTTGTTTTTAGACATTTATAAATGAAGATTTTGTTTTGTGCATTGGAAAAATGGATGAACTGGAAGTTATTGTATCATGTGCCTCAACCATTATGACTATTTTCACTGAACCGTCGCCGATATTCGGTTACTTACAGCAAAAACAAAATGAAAGGACAGATGATTTGGCTATAGCACTTGTTGAGGAGTCTGATTCCGAATCTGAGTGCCAACCACCTGCAAAGAGAACAAAACTCCCTGATGTGTTTGAGGATTTCTACTGTCCTGACAGTGATGTGGAATTCCAAGTGTATTTCAAAATGTCTAGGAGTACTGTGCAAGTGTGTGGCACAGGAATTGAGTTGAGATGAAGTTTATTATTAATATGATGTTGTGTTTGTAGGAAATTATAGACTTGATGGAACATGCTCACTTAAAGCCGGTGCAGCGTGGAAGGCCAATCATGCCCATACGAAAATTGGTTCTTCTCTCTGTTTGGTTACTCGCCAACAAAGAGGGGTTTAGGGCAGTTGCTGAAAGGTATACTTCTATAAACCACTGTAAAAAAACTAGGACCACCATGGTCCTATGTAAAATAGCAGCCAAGCATAGACACGCCAAAATAACAAAAAAAAAGCGAAATTGTTTTTAGTAATCAGTCTAAGCAAAGGGTCTTCCTTGTGACTGGTATGAGCTTTATCTTTGTTAATTTTGGCTGAATTAGAAGTAAAACCAAAGTAACTAGCTGTAACAGCAGTGATTTATTCTGTGGATACTAACTAAACTTGCATTAAATATGTTTAATATTATATTCATGGTATACATTCATTTTCTACAAATTGTGATACTTTATCCATTAGACATTTTATTTGTAACTTACTTTCAGATTCGATATTGGTAAAGGCCATGCCCACAGGGCGTTCGAAATATTCTGCGTAACTTTGCATTCGTTTTCGCATGAGTTTATTAAGTGGCCAGATAAGCACGATGCTGAAGTAATTTTCGAAGGCTATCAAAAAATATCCGGATTGCCGAATGTCATTGGAGCTGTTGGTATCATCCATGTGTCCATTCCAAAACCAGCAATCCAAGATGAACTTTTCCAAAATCCCTATGGCTATCATTCTGTCATATTACAGGTCCATAAAAATTAAGTTTTCGATTATTGACTGATGCTATATGTAACCAGATTGTTTTTTACAGGCAATATGCAATCACCAACATGAATTCACTAATGTTTTAGCTGGGCCCACTGGAGCAAACAACGAGCTTGAAGTGTGGAATGCAAGCCCCTTATATGAAAAAATATTGGAATTCCCAGATGATATAATTCCACACAGCGGTTACATTTTAGGTAATTCAGCCTACAAAATGTCTAGATGCTTATTACCTCCATACAACGATGACGGTCAGCTGTCTTCTATGCAAAAGACTTTTAACGCATGCCACAGGCTTGCTTACAATACTATCAGGGAGACCTTTAACAAGTTGCTGTGTCGATTTCAAAGACTCCGTTATCTTAACATGACGCGGCTTGACTTGTTACCCAAAGTAGTTGTGGCTGCTTGTGTTTTGCACAATTTGTGCATTGCCAGAAACGAACTTGATGTTCCGGAAGAACAGAATGACATTGTCAGCAAGTATTATGACGCGAATCACTGTACTGTTGATGAAGAGCTGGATGAATGTACAGCTAGAGATGAAATAGCAGACTATCTGATGACAAACAGTGTTGTTCTTTCATAGTAATAATTGCATTCATTACATGTCTATATAAAGTTAAACTGTCTATGACCGTTTAGTAATTGAATAAAAAAAATTTAAGTTAAAGAATTGATACCGCAATAATTAAATTTAAAAAAATATTAATGGGGCAGCTGTGCTAGCCTCAGTTTGCTGTTTAGCCATAACATCAATTGTTGTGGCTTCACTGTACTAAAGATGAAATCTCCACTGTTGACCACAGTGGTGCCACACTTCGTTTAGTGGCAAAATTGCAAACTAGCTGATGCAGCTGACCCATTGATAACACATGTAGAATTTCTTGAACAACAGTCAGCAGCGCAATTTGAACCCTGCAGACTCAGCTCATTCAAACAATACATGTGGAAGGTCCTGGCTGTTAGTTCAGAGTTAGGTCGTTGTCTTGTTTTAGTATGGCTTAGCTCCTGTTCCTGGCTATTTAATTTCTCATTGTTTTGATTAATCCGAGATTTCTCATTGTAATCTTATGACCACTTTGACTGGCTCCAATGACCATAGGCCCCTGACTTTAAGCGTTATTCTTCTGAAGTATTATTCCTACATATTACAAGCTTGAAATGAATTTTTTTTAAAAAGTGCTGAGCTAAAAATATGAAGTTGTTTAAAGTAGGTATTTGTACATGTCTTAAAGTGATTTGAGAAGAAATGGATGATAGGCGTCCAATAAGCATTGGCAGAAGTTCATTTATTTACTTCTGGTATTGGTGTTTATACAGTGTTCATTTTCACAGTGGGATATACTGCATGAGTGCGTCACAAGTGGGATATAAAATTTATTCCAATAATAACTTCACTAGGTAAAAATTATTTTGATGCTTTTCTGCAGTACAGCAAACAGACAGTGCATTTCATACTACTGTACACTATATCTTCTTATTACATTGAAATAACGGGAAATAAGACATCCGATTCTAACTAATTTGGCCACACAGACACTCCTTCAAAATTTAACCCGGCATCTATTGTTGAAATGTTAACAAAAATACACAACAAGTATGAAAACAATTTTGCAAGCTTTCCAGTTGTTGACAAATTAATTCCCTCCGCCTAAGTTATACAGAAAAAAGAAAAAAAAAAGGGGGTGGATATAATTAAGATTTACACTCTTTCTTTACACTGTAAAAATATGGGTACGACACATAGTGCTTAACAATAAATAAGTAACTTACTTCTTACAGAAATACATTTAATTTCTATGCTTCATTACAATATATATGTTATCTTTTTTTGTATACTGTAGTTCTAAAAGATTAACTAGTATAACAGCACTAACCTTAACTAGTGTTTGGTAGAAGCTTAATTAGATTATCTGCTGTTTGAAGATTAACGTTGATACCCCAAACATAAAGATCTAAAATTCCTTTCTTGAATCCTTCACTTTTAGCTTCAAAATCTTCCCGCAGCTTTTTAGCCTTTCCTAAATGGAGCTTTATTTTTATTAAAATTCCTGGAAGCTAAAAACAAAAAAAAAACAAATTTAATGATTTTTAAGGATTTTTTTATGTAAGTCAAACCGGACTTATAAGTTATAAAAAACCATACCTTTCTAATAAAATCTTCGCCGGAGTTGATTACCATTTGATTTACTTTAGTCAAAATGGCTTCATAAGAATCTTTAAAGTGCTTATAAGGTTCTCCTTCGATATACAAGTTGTTCACCAGAGCAGAATTCATATTTACACTCGAATGAATGAGTCCTTTTGCCCCTTGAAAAAAGGCGACAACAATTGGTGAACTTAAAAATGCTTTAGGGTCATCCTCTCCTGAAGACACCAGAAATGAAGAAGAAAGAAACAACGCCAACAAAATCAGATTTCCTGACATCTGAAAAAATCATTTTGTCAAATTAGAGAATTAAATCAACACTTCTGGTTATTCACTGAAATTAGTTATGCTTTAAAACCTACCATTAAATGTCTCATAATACCTTTCTGCAAGAAGTTCTGAAGCGTGGAATAATTAATAAAAAACTGTATTTTGAATACAAATTCCAGACCGTATCATTTTCATTCAATCTAGATCAGACTAGTTTTACTGAGGTAATGATCTAACTATCGTGTCAATTTTCATATCAGATTATTACACTCTTAAAACAGTTTAGGTTAAAAATTGGTAAGATTGACCGAAATATAAACGTTGGCCTTGTAAACATTAACGATGTGTTGGTTTCAACATTAATAAGTTGAAATAACCAAACTGTTTTTAGAATGTATTTTAGAATGTAGTTTACATTTCTATAGTTAAAGCTTAGGCTACTTAAACCCAATTAAATGACTTACAGGAGGTTATCTAAAGGGAGGCTACTGTAATATCTAGCGGGATATGTAATCTTTGTCCAAATTGGTAAAG
>JAQGBF010000123.1:0-11682 GCA_034698245.1 Schendyla nemorensis | reverse complement strand
AACTTCGTGAACAAAAACCCGTTATCGATTTCCAGTCAGAAGCAGTACTCGGGGGTCAAGCAATTGGCAGAGTAGAGTAGAAAAAGTTCTCTAGTGCCAGAAAAGAAAACTTCGTGCCGCGCAACTTTAATGCAGCCACTGGAGGAGCGACATGTTCTGGGAAAAGGTTCGTGCCATGCCGAGAAGCAAAGCTGCTTTCAATGGGAGGAGGAGCAGCCGAGAAGATGAGAGAAGGAAGATGGAGAAAAATAAAAAACTTATCTTGCGCACGCGATGGTTGAGGCCATTGGAGAGCAGTATGGCGAGCATGGGTTGTTTGAAGTTAGGAAAGTTGTTGGGGTTATGTGAGAGGTGAGATGAGGAGTTGAGGGAAGTGAAGGAAAGATTGTGCTTGAGCACGTAGGAGGTGAATGTTGCGCGGAAAAGTTTTTCGGTAGGTATTGGAGGGGTGGTTTGCAGTAATCGGTAAATCATTATTTTGAATGTGTAAATAATCCTCAAAATATATCTTGCTGTCAGGTGGATTATTAAATTGAGTACTCAGCTTTCTGACTCATAAGATCATGCGCATTATAACGACTCGACAGTTATTAAAAGTAAAACAGCTTTCGAAGAGAATAGGCAAAGCAAATATTTTAGTTGGAAAATTTGGAGGGTTCTAACATCTCTTTACCTAAAACGCTATGAGAAAGAAGATGTACTAGATAAAGGTATTTCTTGTCAATCGATATTTTCTGAGTTGATAGTTTTAAGTAATATTATACAGTACATATCAACAACAAAATCTAACAGGTGTAAAATGATACATAGGAAGTAGTAGACAAATAAAATGAAAATTCTACACAAGAGTATTGCAGAAAAATAAAATGGTGTCCAACTTACTGTCCAAATCTTTTGGACTTTTCTTTCCCTAAGGCCTGAAGCAAATAAGAGGAATAAAAAAACTTGTGCATTATAGCATTATGTTGAGGCACAAGTTTTTTTATTCAAAAAGGTTTATGCCCCTTATTTGCTCCAGGCCTAACATGAGCAACTGATGGAGGATTATTAGGCGAGCATTGCCATCTGTGGCCAGTAGCAGAAGTTACAGAGGTTGGCTTGGCTGCATGGCATGGAGGTGAAAAGGAAAAGAGATGTTTGGCCTAACAAGGTTTCGAACATTACATTTTGAGAACCCAGAAGAAAATTCCATCATGTGAAGCTCCGTGGGCTCCAATCATCCTGGCTGGCTTTTTGGGATGGGTATGTGGGGGATATAAGATGGAGAGCAAAGGGGTCAGAAGTCGTTGGGCGTTATCCCTCATGGCCCATGTGGGAAGAGACGGGTCAGTGGGCGAGTGGAACCGGTCAGAAGCGAAGAGAAGAGACCCGGCATAGGATTGTGGGTTTTGTGGAGGGAGGTTTCCAGTGGATTAAGGGTGGTAATGCGCCAGCAGGGGTCGTAAAGTGAGTGGAAACAAAGGGGAGACTAAAGTAGAAATGGAGTTGTAAAATGGAATGTAATTAGGTTTTTATTGAATTGGTTTTGGGTGATAGAAAAGTTTTTTTGAAGATTTTTTTAATGGATTTTATTGTAGAGGAATTTAATCGTTATAGTTGTAGTCTGGTGAAATGGGTCTTTGTTAATTTTAATGGGTTTTCTATTGTAGTCAGTAGGAGTCAGTAGTCTGTTTCTTTTATATTTATTTCTTTTATTAAATACTGTAATTCAGGAAGTAATAACGAGTGTTCTAGCTCAATTTTTTCAGACTCAGGGGTTTATTTATATGTGTATCTCATGTTAGTGACTTAGAACAAAAAGAATTGTCTTTGTGCATTTAATTCATTAATTGTTGCCTATATCGTTTTGCTATAAGGCCCATAGAAATATAGTTTATGCTAGCATCAGAAGTAAATAAAGGAAAGAAGTGTGACATTCCCCTGAAGTTGGCTTCTCTGCTGTTCAGAGATTAGCCCACACAGGTAAACTGGCTCAAACTGCATCCATCCATCCATTGCACGCAGGTGTACAAGTTATGTACACCTGCATGAAATAAAAATGACACCTTGAATTTATTTTTTGATTGTTGTAAAAATTATGCTGATTGTTGCAACAATGCAAAAATAAATTCAGGGTGTCATTTTGTTTGCATGCAGGTGCACATTCCTTTCGATTACAAATTCCTTTCGACGTACAAATACCTTTCGATTTTTGCTTAGTTGGAATTGTTAACTAGACAGCAACTAAAACCAATTCGGTTTTTGTGCTGGTTTGATAAAAGTTGAACTTTTTTGAAGTTGAACTCTGGAGTGTAACTCGAAGTGTAACTCCTCCTCCTTCTAGTTAACAATTCCAAATAAGCAACAATCGAAATAAATTCATACTTTCGCACATTCGTTGTTTCGTACTTTCGTACGAAAAAACACTTCCAACCATCTGCAAAAAGTGGAATGTACCAGAAAAATACTTTTATCACTTTTCTATTAAACCAACTGTTTACTGACATGGGTAATCAGTTCACAAGATCAACCCCATCCAAAAAGAAAAAGAAAAGATTTCGAACTAGGATTACACACGTAACGGCCAGTATCTTCCCAAAAAAAACTCACATTGATTGATTAAAGAGCAGCAAAAAAAGCCAGCAGACAGATAAGGCCCACCAATTCCACACCAACCTAAGTGGATCTATACGAACAGCCATTTTAATCCGAAAACGATGAAAAAAGCACCGCACCGTAAAATACATATCGAAACAAATGTAATTTGACAAGCCTCGCAACTAATCATGACAATGATATTCTGTTCGTGGCCACAATTTGAAAAGTTGCCATGGAAACGGCGCATGATCTGCTTAAGTGCTGATATCCAACTGATGGCAACACAGACAACTGAATTGCTTTTATTGGATCCCTTTCCCTACTTTCCCTTAAATCATATTTCTCATCGCAGGGAAGGACTTAGTTGCCTTGACGATCAGTTTCCATGGCAGCAGCATCTTTGCATCCCAGAAAAAGAAATTAAAGAACTTGCTGCAGCTTCGTAGCTCTGCAACTTCCGTTGCCAATAATTAGGCTTGGTTGCCAATTAAGGCTCGTTATTAGCCTACTTGCCATCTGAGCCCCCGCCACCAGGTGGCATCATGCTGGTCACGTGGCGTATTGTTTGCTGCTTTGTTTGATGATACAATCTTGTACCCCAGGGTTGTAGCATGGGGAAAGGCTCAATCAGTATTCCACTCGTGTCATTTCCAAACAATTGCATGAAGAGAAGGAAAAACTCATTTGGAAGGCAAAAAAAAGATGGGAGAAAAACCCCATTCCAATATGTGGGAATATTTGAAGATTTCTTTCTACTCTTTTCCCTCTGCCAATTCGAGGCAAATTGTTAAAGTAGAGCACAGAAACATTTTTTACTTGTAGGATGTCTCTCCGAGACTTTGTTAGGTTCCATTATATTTTATTGTATATTTGGAAAAAGTGAGGAAAAAAGAAACTAAAAAAAGGTATTACATTTCCATGTGAAAATCTTTTTTCTGGACTTCTCCTGCTAAAGAAGTGAAAGAAAAGAGTCTTCATTGAGCAATGCCCAAAGGAGAAATCCAGCTGCTAATAATGGCGACCAAAGACACTGGCCACCATGTTACACTACTAATTCCTAATTGAAATTACAGAAAAAAAGATTTAAAAAAAGGCAAGGCACCACCTTTTGGTCTTTTAGATAGCGGTAGTAGGAGGGAGAGCAACTGTAATGAATTGTGTAGGAGAGAAAGTGGTTGAAAAGAGGAGAGAGGTAATGTAATTTGATTGGTGTCCTGAAAAGACAAGATGGTAATTGGAAGGAATGACTTGTTTAAATGATAAAAATTTGAGGTAGAGGCGAAATGGGAATGAATGGGCTGCGTGAAAGTCTCGCCAGGGAGAACCAGATGTGGCAATTTATGTTGTGTGTCAGGCAACACTATTTTGTAGTTTTTATTTTTTGGTCGTATATTATTATTTATTTTTAATTTTAAGTGACAAATTATGAAACAGAAAGGAAATGGGACTAAGTAAATGAAATGAGAGAAGGAGTACTTCAAGCTTATGAGTTGTTTGCAGTTACGGTGTAATGTATTTTTAGTTAGAAAGTTAGAGTGGTTTATTGTAGAAAGAACGGAAATTATTAAATTGTGTTGAAATTATTTTCAAAGCAATCTAATGTTAAATAGATAATGAGAAATGGTTAGAATTGCTTTAGATTTGCCTAAATTGATGGTTGGCTTCTCTGCACAAATTTGCAAACTAATTTTACAATGCCAATCGTTAAATTGCTTTTTTCAAAAATATTCTGTCGAGGTCTGCGACAGCATAGTTTTCTTTTATAAAAACAATGGGAAAATAAGGTTTGGAGCGGTAGGTTCGATAGACTTTGATGTGTTGACAAATATAACTGAATAGTAAACTTTGCAGTTGAAAATAATGGCTTGAATAATTTAGTTTGTAATGGAATTATCTTCTTTATGAAGTGTAACAGAAAGCAGTGTTACTATAGCTTAAGAGCTTTGTTAGAATTACAATCATTTTAAGTGCTTATTATGTAATAATTGGTGAATCGAATTGTTTACAGAACTTTGTTACAGGATTAAACAGATGAGACATGAGCTGAACCCCGGTTGCAAATGTGTAATCACGGGATTCCCAAGATAAATCTATGCTAAAGTCACTATTGATGCTGGTGATAATTTTTATAAATATATATATATTATTACAGTACTACTGTTCTGGTGGGGATTTGAATGTCCACCAGCCTAAGCTAAATATCTTGCTTGGTTTTAAAACTGTAAGTACTTAGTAAACTTGCAAAAAAAATTTCAACAGAATAAAAAATAAATATTTATACTTGAGGCTTTCTATCTGGAGGTCTCTGCACCATGTCATAACATATCCACCCCCAATAAAAGAAGGAACAACTAAAACCGACTTAATGTTTGGAAAAATAAAAATGCTACAACAAGAACTAACTAAAAAAAATATTGGTAAACTGCAAAGGTTAGGTAGTATGAAAACAGCTGGTGAGAACAGGATTTTGTTTGTTTATTAGACCAACCGTTTTTCCTGTCAGAACACATTGATCAAAATGAGAAATTACTTGGTGGGATTCGCAGCTGACCAATGGAACGACCACAGAGACCAAAAGGCAACATTCTCCTTTCTCTCTCTTTTCCTCCAAAGGTCATTTGGCCAGCGGGCTGAAGGAACCACAACCCACACACACAATCGATAGTTTGTGGTTGCTAGGGTGGATCAGACTCATAAACACTATTTAAACAACTTGCCAACTACTTTTCCAAAAAAAAATACAAACAAAAAAATTCTTTTAGTGTTTTACTGAAATAAAAAGTGTAGAAAAGTTATAATTTATTTTTGGAAGAAGTAAAAAAGGGTTAGAGATTAAAAATTGAACGCTGGAAGTGAAAGAAGTTTTCCTGTGTTGACAGCTATGCATTTTTTTCTGTGTTGATTAAAAGCAAATGTCAGTCAGGAAATTTTAATTTGATATCGGAAAACTTTTTTTGTTGTATCAATAATGCATTAAGTTTGTGTGATGGAAGCACGGATTAAAGTGAACTGTATTTTGAAGTTTGATTTTGGATAGAGCAAATACAAATACTTCATTCATATCTAACATAAATAGATCTTACCAAATAAAAATAAATTGTTCATTTGATTAATGCATTTCTCCTTTATGAACATCAATATAACAAAATTCATTAGGGAAACCTGATTTCCACAGTTCGCATCAATACTTTTACATCAATTATTCCTTATCAACTGTCAACACTCAATCTCATTACTGCTATCAATTACATGGAAATTAATTGATATTTTCCATTGAACCATTACGCCTTGCTCAACAACAACCATCCAATCAGTTGCCGAAATGAGCAATTAATTACCACTAAAGCCACCAACATGGAGTTAGAAAATCGTGAAAAAACGCAACTGTGCAATCACTTTGCCTCATTTGCATTGTCTTTGCTAGAACAAGTAGATAAAAGATCGAGTCTGCAACCACAAAAAAAAATCCTGAATGCGAATTTCATTGAACCTTTCCATCGATCACAACAAAGACCAAAACCAATACATTTCCTTATCAAGTGATCTTCTAAATTATTAGCTTAACAAATGTTCGTATTTTGCGGAAAAGAACATTACTTGTTGAGAAAAAAAATCACTTAATAATATTCATACACTATTTGTATGTTACAGAACACACAACAAGTTGATAAGTAGGCTAACATATGACATATAACGGGACTTACCTGGGGAAGGCAAGTCCAGCCATGGTTTCCGAGGAAGATACCCAGAACTGTTGTTGTCTCTTCATATGGCCTACTGGGCAAATACGAGGGCCACAAGGCTTGCCATTGCTGGAACACTAGTACATGACATGAAAAGGGCCAGCAGAACCTCAGGCCTAATGGCGACTTCTGCAGATCCCCATGATCACGCTCGTCCTTCGCGCACAGAGAGTCCCAGAAAGCATCTCCTCCACCAGAAATGAGACAAAAGATAACTCAAAGCCAGTTGCACTTGCTTCCCTGTGGGATGTCCATTGATAGCAAAAGGATGGTAGGATAAACTCAGTTCTACAAGCTCTGTCCACAGTCGGCCTCCATCTTGCTTTCCTGGTTGCAACTCTGGAGTTTTCACTTCTAGACCTCCAGCCAATCAGCAACCAGTGAGTCACAGCACTCAAATATGGGCATGACTACAGTTAATACAAGACAGGGGAGTTATACAGCAGCTCCCCCACGTTATAAACGTAATGTTGTTTTCCGCAACGACGAGGTTTTAGGCTAGGTTTGTCTGCAATTCGCGCATTACGCCACTTTGCCTGTCAACAAAAGCAAACGTTTTTCTACCCAATTAACAAACAGATAATTACTGTTATCAAGAGTAGATGAAATCATCTACTCTTGCTGTTATCCCTGAACGATTCTTTCAGACCACTTTGACTTCCAAATTAAATAAAATGGAAATCATAACACATAAACAGGCAAAAGAAATTAATGCAAATAAAAAATTAGCATTATGGAATAATAATTATCTGGGCGTGATTTTATCATAAAATCCGAACTTGCAGTATTTGTCAAGTGTCAGGCTTTTTATAGCAGACATATTTATGAGAAAAAATGGCAGTCCCAAAATTTACTCACCAATATGAGAGGCTAGATAAGAAATGGCAGAATATGGTGTGATTAATCATGCCCAGAAACGAGTTATCAAATTTATTGCCCTATTAAATAACAGTAAAGGCGACAGAAGCAGTTTCTAGCTGGTTGCTTTGCAATATAGCTTTTCTGCCACCTAGAAAAAAAAAGAATTAGGGTTTTTTTGTAGGAATTTATTCGATCAAATTTACGAATCAAATTTAAGTGATTCGTCGACGATTTACAATAAATTATCATTTTCGACCTAACATACAATAAATAAAATTTTACAGTGTTCTGAATTAGTCTGGCCGAACCTACCAAATTTTTTTTAATCATTTTAAATTTTTAAAACTAGTCAATACAAACAAAAAAGCCGGCTGCTTATAAATAAATTGTTTGGTAAATTCCCAGACAGTTACCAAAAGATGTAGTAAAATTAATTAATTAACTCAAATTAAATGTAACAACTAATTTAGTTCTGTTTAGTTCCAGAAGTGTTCACATTGGTTTCATTTGTGCCTGTATTTGAACTGAAATGAGTTCCATTTTTCCTCAAGGTATGTGGTTAAGCCAAAGGCAGGGAGGGTCTGGTCTGGGAGACGAATTTCATTTGGTTTTGGTTAGATTTAGGCTAAATTTGGTTTAGGTTATGTTTAGGCTAAATTTGGTTTAGATTATGTTAAGGCTAAATTTGTTTTAGATAGGTAAGCAGATTTGGAAGATTTGGGACCCAAAGTGCAATTGGTAACAGGTGCACAATTAAGACCCAAAGGTGAAAATCGTGGCACATTTGAAACCGTTGCACATTCGGAACAAGCGCATTATGTATACTAACCTGTATCAGCACAAAATTACATTATATTAAGAAAAAAGGACTCTTGGTTTAAGGTAAAGTGTATTTCCATTACATGGCTTTAATACTAAAAAGAAACACTATATCGAATGCAGGTTCAGTCTAAACCTGCTAAAAATCCTGACACTCAATTATTATTAAATTGAGAATTTTACCTATCCTCTTTCTCTTTTTTAAACAATTAAACATCCCACAGAAGATGCTGATACTTTGCAGCAATAACATTCCCGCTTGGCGATAGACATATAACTAAGTTTTCTAATGAACAGTATTTGGGAATAAGTGCATGAGATGCTGTGGCTGGGATAATTATGCCTATTAACTAAAGAGACAAGAAAATGTACCAAAGAATTCGAAAACAAATCTCCGCTTCAAGTACCTCCTCAATCTCCTTTAAGTCTTCTCTACTTTCAAACAAGTAATCTGCAAACAACAAGCTCGTAAAGGTCAGAATGCAGCAAAATTTAATTAACTGAATTCATTCACGTTCATTCAGCAGCATTCTCCGCATATTTATTAGAGGAAAGAAATGCTTGTAGAACACGGTGAAATGTTTTTGTTTACAAAGTTGCAGCTGTGTTCTCAGAATTTTTGATAGTTTGTTAAAAGTTATGGAGGGATGAGATTGCAGTAGAAGTGTGGTGCTCTAGTGGTGTTGGTAAATTAGTGGAGTTAGCTACGCTAGGTAAAGTGTTTAGAGAGGAGAAAAGAGTTTGGTGAGGAGATAAGGCGTGAGGTTTAAAGAAATTGGGTTTGGGAAGTTTATAAAGTTGTGGTTTCTGGGTTATTCTACGGATTATTAATTAAATTAAGCTCGCACATAAATGTTTGATAAACATTTTAATTTTTAGAATGTTTTTCTTCAGATATTTTATGGTATCTTGGAACTTTATTATGTTTAAAAACTTTTGTATTATAGGGTAAAGTAGCACATATGGGTGAGTTCCAGTTGGGCGACGGTTCCACCTGGGCGATCAGGTTCCACTTGGGCACTGGGCTTCATTTAGGCGAATGGGTTTTTTTTTTCATTTTTGTTGGGTTCCACTTGGGCGATAATTAATTAGGGTTCCACTTGGGCGCCTATATCTTATACCTTATACTTATACCTTCCAGACACTACACAGAAAAATTGCTGTATGAACATTAAATTAAATTATCCTATTATCTTTTACTTTCATTGTCCCTTCTTTTTCTCACTGCTCAAATAGAATAAAAAAAATCAATACCTTTTTTCTGGATCAGACTTCTGTTTTACTGTTACAACACACAATCCAATTCTCACTCCTACCTTCCCAAAAGAAAGCTGTTGTGTTTTTCATTTCTTCCTTTTCCTTTCATTTTTTCTTCTCCCCATCTCACTCAGAATCCTGACTTCAGTGTGTTGAGCATTTATTTCCATCCACCTCTGATCTCGTCCTGCCTATTATCTAGCATCTGTAACATCCTCTATCACTTTACAAGTCACATTATCCATGACGTTTTTATGGGCTACGTTCCAAAACGAATTAACCACATGACGGCCTATTCTTGCTTTTCTATCCTTGTTACTGTCAAAAGAAGTTTTCCTGATGGAAAAACTAGTGCCATGGAGGAAGAATTGGGGCTGGCAGGTGTTAGAGAATCCTTTTTACCCACAATCTCACCCAGTGCCATGGAAGCTGTAGCAAATTGTATTTTGCTCTTATTGATATGCCTTGATTTTCAGTATAGTATTGTAACAGTGAGAGGAAATTTGCCTACATTTCCCCGCCCCCTCCCCCCCTGCCAAATGCCACAAAACCAACAATTCCGATTTCTAGTTATTGAAACCTTCGCCTATCTGGCACATGCCCACAGAGCGCATGCATGCCAGAAGGGAGAAAAAACGTCATCAGTTGAATTATTATAAATCTAAATTCCTCTGCTGTTTGACCTATTATATTAAGAAATTAGTCTCCAATATTAATTACTTTTCATCATCCAACTGAAATTAGAATGAATGCAATTTTCCGAAACTCAATTTTTTCACCATCCAACCATCCAATGCCATTCCGACACACCACGGTATATTAATGATTAAACTTAAAAAGTAATTATACCAAACTGAAATAAAAACACTCTAAAAGAAAAATGATTTCATTTAAATTTCATAAAGAGAGAACTCCGAGAACCATTAAAACAACTTTAATAGCTGAACGCTCCAAAGTGGCGCTAAATAAATCATTCCTCTCTAATTCTGATAGACAAGTTGAATTGTTTTATATGGTAAGCTGACGAGAAGCAAATGAGAATTGCTAATTTCCTTCCAGCAAATGAGGAATAGGGGTGGTAGAAGCCTTCTCTTTGGCACTGATGCATAATATTCCTTAAACATAAAACATTAATTTTCATAACAGCATAAACATTCATCCTCAAAAAAGAAACTCAAAAGCACCATAATAAAAAAAATGTTCTCATTGAAAAATAACTTCTACTTCAATAATAATCCCATATCATATCCCAAAGGGATTTCAGCCTGTTTTTACGGACAATAAAATTAATAACACTACGAATAAAATAATCAGAAAGTCTCTCCAAGTTCTAAGAGAGAAAACAAATTGATTTTCACAGTCCCAAATTGCCATATAATAAACATGTCTGAAAAAAGTAAAATAAAATAAAAGACTCTTAGAGAAAACTCTTTCTTTTATTTTTCTTTTTTTCCAAACCTCTTCATTTTAGCCTTATCCTACAAGTCTCGCATCCATTATTCTTGGTTTAGAAGGTGAAACTTTTAAAGTCATGACAGGGAGTCCGGGCTGCAAATCTTGATATTTGTCGCTTGCCGAGCGAGGCAAATACGCCATGAGCACATTTCACTCGGCAAAGAACAGATTTCTCAAGACTTGATCCCCCTAGCTACTTGCAAATCCTGATGATGATTTCAGTTCTGAGCACACAAGGAATTCATTCTCCATTTCAACATCTGACCTTGTTGGCACCTTTATTGCGACAATCTGGCTGCTATTGCACTTGTCAAGGTGTGAATAATCATCTGCAAACTAAACATTCCGAGGAACCCTGTTAGCGGGTTGCCAATATCCATCAGATTAATCTGTTTCGCAGTAATCCGTGTTTCTGGAAGTAAAAGCAGTTATAGGAAATGTTTCCCATTGATCCAAAAGCCCACCAGTTGATTGCATACTGAAATATGTTGACTTGTTTCAGTTATTTCGGATATAGCATAGAGTTATACTACCATCAATATACAGGATGTCCCAGAAATATTGTGATCTCAAAAGTTAGTCCCAAATATATGGAAACTGAAAGTTACATATTAGGGTAATTAAGTATGTAGGTAATGACCAATGAGGAATCTGTTGGTCATGACCTTTGACTTAAGAATATCGTTTTCAAGGTCATTCCATTTTCAAATTCTACACTGTTTCTCGAAACCCACAAGTCATTGTTAGAAACTTCAGGAAATCATGGTCGAAAACGGCAGAAACAAGTGTCATTTCAATTTTATCCTCATTTTGAGAAGAAGCTAATTTGCATAGTGAATTTTACCCATATGTCCATGCTAATTTACTTGGCAACATCTGCAGGAATAGTTTAACCAGAAGGAAAATAGAGCACTAGGAATAATAAATAGAGCACTTGGATTTTTTTTTCCATCTATTTTCGTATATTTCT
>JAQGBF010000122.1:0-11691 GCA_034698245.1 Schendyla nemorensis | reverse complement strand
TGTAGTGTAGTGAGTTAATTTGTAGTGTAGTGAGTTAATTTGTAGTGTAGTGAGTTAATTTGTAGTGTAGTGAGTTAATTTGTAGTGTAGTGAGTTATTTTGTAGTGTAGTTGTTATTTTATTGTAGTCTCCCTATGAGCCACCGTAGCTCGCGAGTTACAAACCCATAGGAAGGAAACCTAACTGAAGTAGCTGGCCAAGGACTTGAGCCCAGACAAAGCAGAAAAAATCGAGGATTGAACCCAGACCTCCCAGACTGGAGGCATGTGTGCACACCACTCAGCAAACAGTAATAACTTCTAATGTTTATCAGCAGATTTAGTACAGACAATAAGTTAGCAAAGATTTTCATGGAGTACTACCTAAAACCAATGAGCTGTACAGCTCATTGCTAAAACAATGGTGCAAAACTGGAGGATGCTTGACCTTAAACTCCTCTGGGAAATATCCTAAATCTGTTTCAGTCTTGATGGAAATTAACTGAAATGCTTCAATGACTTCAGTGAGTGAGATGAAACCCTGGATCCAATCTGAAATGTTTTCAGTTTAGTCCTACTATCAAACCCAATGATTTTTTTTTATGTTACGGTATAAGTAATAGTTATGGATTTTTAGTTAAAGCACACTCTGGCCCAAATTGGTAGCTGGATGCTGAAAGCTTCTTGCTCCCATTACAGGTGGTTTGGGATTAAATTTTCTGTCAGGTGGTTGTTTGTGATAGAAATTTTTGCTTGCTGTTGGGATTAGGTGGGTCACAAAACCCAGGTTTTTTGTTTTCTCAGCTCTCAGCAAATGCGTGGGTAGCATTCAATGCTCTGGGAAGGTTTGCAAACTTGGAGCCTTTGGCCATGTTGTTAGAGCTGTAAAACTATTTTTGCTACTGTCTGTGTTTACAGTGAACTCTCTAGATTGTTCGGAGCCGAGGTCAGATTATTTGCATAATAAGGATTATCTTATCACAAAGTGTTTTTTTTGTGAACTTCAATTTAATTTATTAACATGAAAACCAAATGGTCACGTCCAAAGGAACGAACTGTGAGAGAGGGTGAAAAATACAGTACTGTAAAATACAGTACCGTAAATTTGCCAATACGGTATATCTATCAATTGGGACCCCAAACAGGTATTAAACTTTGACCCATTCAGTATTGACGACATCACTATCATTAATTGCTGAGTAAGAAGTGACTTGGTTCACCATAATCCCATTTTAGGCTTCTGGCGCGCACCTTAAAGCCTCATTCGACTTAAGATAATTGCTTACTCATTGCATTAAAGTGGGTAATTGAGTGAGTGGATTATTGGGTTATTAAGGAATGTGAGCAGATACTTTTCCCAAAATTTGAATCAAATTTATGATTTAATAGTACATGTACTAGTCCCTTTGTAAATACCCTAACCTAAAACTGTTGACCAACAATTTCTATTTTTTGTATTACACCATAGAGTTTTATGGTTCTACACCTTATGACTCCTTATAACCCCTTATAACCTTGTAACTCTAATAAGCAGGAAATGAATGAGCCACCATTATGATTGACAAGGAAATTCTGTAAAATTATACATTATCATCATAGCATGTATAAACTTGTCTAAAAATAAAAGAGCATGAAACTTCTCATACACCCATCAGCAATAACTTATTACTTTATTTACTTATTACCAGTATATGTATGATACACACAATTTTCTAGAAGTTTCTTGTCTAAGTATTACTAAGCCCTAATAATCTCTACATTATACTGTCCACCCTATGCAACTGTGCCACATTATCTATAGACATAGAACTACTGCAATAACACAATAACAAAAACACTTCCTAGAAATAATCAAGATTAAAAATCAAACCACCAAGCCATCAACTAGAGCCACAAACAAACATAAGAACTTCTTAAGATCCTCTTGCAATCTAATGGTAACATATAATTCCTTTCAAGCAGCCATTTAACCTAATCTAATGTTAAATTGCTGTAATAGTTGGCTTATGGCAATTGGATGATAACCAATTACTCTCTGTTTGCTGGCTGAAAGAAAGTCAATATTTTCCCAATCCACTTAGAAAAATATTAATGGTTTCATCAGCCTAGCCCATTTAAATCCAATTACAAATATGAAATCTCCTCTTTTTTCTGCAGTTTTCACACCAATTACACATAATTACAATCATAAAATAAATTGTTTTATCTGTCTGATGAAACAGGAAAATTACATTAGAGGCCTAATTTATGCTGCTTGATAGTGCTTATGATAAGTTTTCAACTGTAAAAATTTATCTAAATATTATTGCTCTTAGATCAAATGTGTGGCACTATACTAAAGAAGTCTTAGGAATTACTCAAACTAAAACTATTGAAAAATCATATAAAAATCATAGTATTATAAAGAAAAATTTTCATATTAATAAATCTTATCCTTGTAGGTGAATTAATGGTCACATCTGGGCAATGTATGTTTAGGTGCCTATTTAATTGAAAACTAGATATTCTGATATTCTGTTTAAAGTTGTTGACAAGACTACACTGAGAGGCAAATTCTTTGTTTTAATTATATGTATAGGAAGATTATGCCTGGATGCATTCCTCTGGGTACTAGGAATGCATTTAGCTTGGAGAGGGAAGGAGAGCTCATTTGTTTGTTTATTTAATCACTTTTCCTCTAACTATTACTCATGAAACCACACCAGAACTATATCTACTTTCATTTGTCTTGGCTTTATTACTGAATAAGAAATATAATTTGATTCCAAAGAAAGCTCTAATGATAATAAGTGTTGGTTGCTTATAGCATCACCAAATTGGAATTCTTAACTGAGATTTCCCTATTGCATTGCTGATTATATATCTGTAACCTGAATAATTTCATTTTATAGCATAACATACCTTTTGTATAGCAAAACTGTTAAACCTTTATTTTACACTGTATAGTTTTTTCCAATGTGTTTTTGAGAAATAAATAATAAAAAAAATAATAAATAAATTTTAAGTAACCAAGTATATGGGTTAAGTTTAAATACCACAATAAAAAATCTCTATGTTGCTTCCTTCTCCAGCCAACTTTAAGAATTTTATTAAAATTTACCTTATTGGCTTTAGCCTATGGAGACCAATTCTATTTGAAGTAGACAGTGAGATTGGAGCTTATTTGGTTTAAAAAAGTCCAGACAATAAAGGCACTTTATTTAATAGAAAAATGGAACAAATCCAGCAAAGATAGGCATAATATGTGAGTCAACAGAAAGGGCAGCTCCTTAATAATACACTTCACTATAGATTCTGACATTTGAACATTGCACTCTACTAATTTACACTGTCATATTGTTAAAGCTTTTCTTTGAAGCTCAATATTGCATCTTGTCAAGATGAATTGGTATTAAATACTTTTAAAAAACATTCACATTTAAGACTAAACTAACAGATACCACAAACAGACAAAGGCCATGCCTAATTTTAGTTCAAATAGATTTTAGATTCAAATACATTTGTCCAAAGTATTACTTCCCTAGGCAAAAAAGCCAAAACTTTTTTTTAGATAATTTGCCGCTCTGGCAGTGTTGTCTTTAAGAAACTACTGTAAATGTTAGCTGAAACTATAATGTAGCATCAATCATGCAGTTAGTAATGCCATGAGGCTTATCGAGCTACCATAACATGGCATTTGTTAGCTTTGAAAATGTAAACAAACAAGTAAATATGTCCACTTGAATTGACACCTACTAATAACATTTGAGCATCCCTCTTAACTTTTTAATCAGTTATATTTCATGGATCAATATTTAAGAGTACTTAAGAGTCATAGATAGAAGCGCTAAGGCTTGCTTGGACATGATTCGACTAAGCCAATTGGAGAGATGTTGAACTAATGTTCATCCCAGAATTGTATCGATGAGTAATCCCTTCTTGAAATACATTTAATTATTTGCCAACCAGTCTTGACAATCTATGTATTCAACACTAGATGGCGCCATGAACAGGTGTCCTTCTATGAACATTCTTCAGGCCAAAGCACTAATGATAAATAATTGCATCAATTCAACTGAATATCTCAATCTTCCCCCCAGAACCAAGCACATAAGGCAAAATTAATCAACAGACCCCTTCATTTCCATTTCCCGCAAACTGATTTAAGATTCCGATCACTATCAATCACTTAATCGAAACCTGGCCTAGACGTGCCCCTGTTTTCCAGGAAGGCAGAAAAAAAATTTCCACCCACCACCTCCACAACTTAGATCTCAATCCTTTGCTCACAAGCAGGGAAAATGAAACATGACTTGCAACTGGCCCCGTAATTAACATAAAAACCAAATAAATTATACCCGCCAACACACTTTCCTTTACTCTTTTTCTCATAACCTAGTTGCTCTACCAACCTAATAAAATACCAGTATTGGGAACAACTGAGCAACCAGGTTAATGAAAAAGAATAAAAAAATGATAAGAGAACAGTGAAAGGAGATAGCAATATTTAGGATTTTTGTGATTGCCAATGACTATGTTAAAAACAATAAGGCAAAGACTGGAGATAAATAATCTTTCTGGGAAAGAGGAAGATACTTTTTTAATAAGCTGTAATCAGCATTTGAGATAATTTTCCGGCTACGAACTACTGGAATTCCCGGTAATTATGAATGTTTGTATGTACGTACAACCACGAGCAAACAAAGTTGGCATTAGTCAGGAGTCTATTAAGAGGAGTATGCAACTCCATATTATGCTCCGGAGAAGCATTTATTCAGGTGAGCACCCAGCTGTTTAACAAAGTGACTAAAAAATAATTTTAAATAAAAACTTAAAACTTAAATTAATAAATTAACTGGAAAGAGTGAAATTTTCTCTATCTTACATAACTGATTTTAGTCCTCCTTCAGGTTTATTCATTAGAGAAGAAATTTTAAAAAATAAGTAAAACCTTCCAAACCAATTTATGGGTTCAGCCCAAACAATGGATTCAGTTCAAACAATGGACTTCTATATGAATGTCTAGTGCTGAATAATAAAAATTTTTCTTGTCACCAAAAATTCAGTTAAATCCAACCTTAATATGGGAGTTGCATACTCATCTTAATGGACTTTCTGCATTAGTATAGTATTTTGTCCGAGTATTCATTTTCTAAAATAGGTAATGACTATGTATTGAACTTTAAAGTGCTTGTTTTATTTGTGATCAGCTCATAGATATTAAGGATACTCAAGGAAGCCTCAGATATTGATAAAGTGTTTTAAACAAGATCTGAATATTAAGACATAGGCTCAACTGTAATCTGAGTATCTCCCCAAAAGACTAAGAGAGGGCGCTGCGCTCTTTGGGAGCACCCTCTGTTGGCCTTTTGTGGAGATACTCAGATTGGTTCAACTGAAGAAAACCAGAGAGCGCAAGATGCACTATCTCTATTCTTCCAATTGGATGAAGCGCAAGAGCGCTTTGGCCAATTCTCTTTGCCATAAGACGCACAAAAAAAATGCAATTGGTTTATTTTAGTATTTTTTCTAGCCCAGAGGGCTATGATGTAAATGAAAGGTCTTTTTCCTTGGTAGCAATGTAATGTTATTCTGATCAGTTATAATGAACCTATTAGTCCAAAAATTACCTATGCTAATCTTTTTGGGGCTACTCTGTAAACACATTTCACAATGTAATGTATAAATATGCATTTTTATTTAGTGGTGGAACTTTGTTTGAAGAGGAATTTTTATGTTGCTCTGGAAACTTGATATAAAATAATTAACTTCACACAAAACACAGCAGCCAAAATTGCACTCATTTTTTCTAAGGAGCTCATGTTTCCACTTCTCCTTTATTTTTATCACACATTTTTTTTTATCTCTGTACATCAATGATAATTGCCTTTACCATTTAATTAAAGGAAGTGAAAGCATGTTTTCAAAAGAATAAAAGGAATACTTCTGGAATTTCTTTGAGTACATTAGATTAAATGTTTGCACAAATTATTTCTGTGTACGGTAGCAAATTTAATTAGCACTAACTAATCAGATGCCACATAGCAGGTGAAATCAGTGCCATCTGCGCAAACTAATTAGTTCAAGCAAGTAATGCTGTTCTTGTATTTGTGTCCTACTCATATTGTTATTTCTGTATTTTGCCTGTCTCCCATTAGAGGGAATAGAGTAATATGGTGAAATGAAGCTAGTAACAACCAATGTGCAGTCCAGTCAGTTATTATTATCCCAAAACCTGAAATCTTGTCTGACTTTCAAGCAGTTAAAAGAATTTTAACACAGTGAATGTAAGACTATAAAGAGTTTATAGCTTAGACTTAAGTCTGTTGAAAGAAACATCAAACTTCAAAATTGAGGAGCCAATCACTTAAAGCTACTGCAGCCAGCGCACCAAGGGAAACAAAGAGTGAACTAACCATCCAACCAATGGGAAATGAACAGGCTCTTCCAATGTTAATTTCTAACTTTGCGGCACCTCTGCCTAGATTCTTTAGGTTGTAGTTTTCAAACAAGTCCAAATAACTCAAAAGTCTTATTGCAAGTGACTCTTAAATTACAAGTGCAAACTCTTTAATGCATTTCAGAATCCTGATGGTAAAATTATCTTCATGTTGTCCTCTGACTGTCTGATTTTGGCTGAACTCACCACTGGACCGTGTGATAGCATGGTGACAGATTTATTAAATTTTCATGGCAATAATACCAGATGGAGCCTCTGAATTCATTGGTAATTTTCACTGCTCACTGGCTCAAGTGAATCTTCATGCACAAGTCTGAGTGTGCAATAAATAGACTTAAAGACTTAAGACATTGCATATAAATCTCAACTCTTCCACCATCTGCCAAAAGAATTGGATATTCATTTGGGATAGACACTTTACCAATTTATCTCAATAACCTCTGATAGCAGTTATTAGGTCCAAAAAAGAGCATGCAGCAGAAAAATCCTAATGATGTGCAGACATCATACTTTACAAAATCAATACTGTAGTAAGAATTATGCAAGTTAATTCTTTAACTTAATTTTTCTATTAGAAAGGAATTGGAATTTTGCAACATAATTTTCTTTAATAAATTAATAACAAAACATAAGCACTATGTAATAGCGAATGATGTCTAGTGGGATCTAAGTAACAATGTGAGTTGCATAGTGGCGAGTAATTGTTATGGGGCTCCCAAAGACATTGTTTGCTAAACAGCTTATCCAATAGGCATGACAACATGTCCTTGTTGCTGAGCAAATATTAAAAGTTGCCATGCCTAGGTTTCAATAATATAAATAGTCATAACTGCTTGGCAATGAGCGTTGTTGGTTTTTCTCATCAATATCAATTACAAATTGCAATACATAATAACATGTCTAGATAATTCAGTTTACACCTTACATCTGATACATATCTCAATAAATAGCATACGGCACTTAAGTCTGACATAGTTAAATTTATAACAAGAAACTTCATCAGTACATTATTACTTAGATACTTCAAAAACAGTCCTGGCCACTGAACAGATAAATGTCTTTTTAGACAATAAACAATCCTCTTAAGGATTTATCAGGACTGTTTATTGTTGCTAGACTTGCCACTGTCTCTCAATATCCTCGGCTTTGCCCCGGATGAGCAACAAATGGCTAGATTCAGCAGGCGACAATAAGCAGTCCTGGTAAATTATTTACAAGAGGTCTTGCTGTCTAGTAAGTAACTACTACCTAACATTGTTTTTTAATGATACAGTTCAAAATGCCAGACTTCTTAATAAGACTCCTTACAGAACAAATCCTCCAAGCAATTTTCCATGAAATGTAATCAGTGAAGCAAGAGAAACTTTCCTAGAATTTCATTATATGCATACAGCCCAAATGGTAGAAGTAGATGGGGAAGGGTATAGTTACTCTTCTCCCTACTTAACCCTAACCAAAATTGAAGCAGGAAGTAGTTGATTACAGACTAACCAGTGGCACCACTGTAACCAATAGAAATTATTTTGATCACATACTCAAAACTGCTTGTTACTTCATGTTATCAATGTTCCTACCATCCAAAGAAAATTTTTTTAACCAACTAACAAATTACATAAATCATCCACGAGTGGTTGGAATAGCTTTTTGTAATTTTCTGCATGGTGATGCCACTGTAACTCTCGCCATTGCTGTGATATTGATGTCATTTTCGCATCGACAGCCCAGTAATACGCTAAATGATCGTAGAAACCAAGAGTCTTCTGACTAGTACGTACTGAGCAACTAACACTACAGTGAACTCCCTCTTAACTGGACATAGGTGGGGCCCAAGAGAGTGGCTGGCTATGAGGGCTGTTCGGATAAAAGGAAACTATTTCTACTGGAAGGTATTAGTTGGGACAGCAAGTTCGGTCCAGATAAGAGGGCTGCCCAGATATTACTATGTCCGGTTAAGAGGGCTTCAGCTGTATAAACATTTACTACGTATAGGATAGTACACATGCGAGCAAAAAAAGGAAACATTGTTTTGTTTGTAATTGAATACGGAATAAAAACTGAATATAATGTTGGTAACAAATACTTAACAAAACAAAGCAATGCAAAAGCAATGCAAACAAAGCAAAACAACCAAAGCAATAATTCTTGTTTGTGAAGGTCTTTCAGACTCAGACAGCAGCATCACAATAACAAAGACTGTTAACGTTGGTCAACTTGTGCATATAATTGATTTGATCCTGATTACCTTAAATAAAAAAAATTGTTTGTTTCATGATAACCATATAAAGTATAGCGTCTAGCTATCCATCCCATTAGGCTGCAGCACCCCTTAGTGAATTTTTTGTGTAGCTTCACTTCAGCATAACCTACCGACATCTATCAACGGCATCTGCGCTTACACCATTACCTTGCTTATAGTGCCAGTTAGCCCGAGTTACCAGCCAAGGGTCCCCATAAGAGCACCCACCATTCGAATGAACCAACCTGAGTATATATCAAAATCAGTAACCGGCGCTTCGTCTCATATGACAGCGCAGCAAGGGTGGATAAAGAATATCCGACCATCTTATTCACGCGAGCCAACCTAAGAGATACGTTTAACGGCACCCATCAATAACTGGGTACTAAATGCATTATTAAACATGAAAAATTAAATCTTTTTTGCCAAACTTTAACAAAATGGCATACAGACCCTACATATTACAGAACAAAATCTCTCCTTCCACACACTACCTGCCCGCACGCTCAAACCCATTAGGGTAAGCACCTCGCCCGAAGTGGCGAAACATAATGGCATAACACGGCTCTATAAAATTACCAGCGTGTGGGTTCTAAAGTGTCAAAACAAATTTATCAGAAAACGAACTGCGCCATCGATCCGCCGCCGACCAAAAACCGACCGCCGACCCGCTTCGCTTTCCTGCGCTACCTGTTTGACCGTAGCCTCGCAGGAAAGCAAAGGGGGCTGCAGGGAAATAAGAAAAAAAAGCCATATAACCATAGTATCGATGAAGCCATCATGTCCATGCTACAAAATCACAATGGTGTCATTTCGGTGCCTCTCTCTCCATATACATTTTTATGCCGGCGGTCGATGCCTGATAACGAATATAAAGTGCCCGGGTGATGCTCGCTAAACATACAAAATAAATATCGTAATAACCGGAGTGGTGGTCGTAAAGTTTCTGGGGATTAGAAAAAAAAGGGGAGGATGGAAATTAAAGGGTTTTAATATCCTTCGGGTGGACTTTTTTGCGGGATTTGTTTTTAAGGGGTTGGGAGAATGGCCATTAGTTTCTGTGTGCTTAGGCACGTAATTAAATTAAGCGGTGGCCAGTGGCGACGCCGTTTTCTGAGTTCGGAAAATTGAGAAAGTAGTGGGTTAACGTTAGACTAACTTGCCACACACTATTTTGACTGCACTTTACGTTTAATAAAAAATGAAATAAAAATTGCTCTAGCTTTGATGTTTCTGTACACTAACGAAACTCCGATTGGCTACAATGATAAATGAGGATATATTTTTGCCTAATTATGACTTATTAGTTCATCCAGTTAAGCTGCCTCACTAATCTAAGGATCATCCATTGAGTAATAGGGTTCACAGGTGCTCAGTTAATCTCTAAAGGCGATCTCAATAAATCACACAGCATTTTCTTTCATAGTGAAACTAAGGCACTTTCAAAAAGTCGCTCACATTCTAGTTTACTATTGTGAAAGTATTCTCTCTTATTTGAAGCAATTGAAGAACGCATGTGTTCAGTTCCCGGAGGTATATTTCAGAAGTGACTTTTCAACAATGAAGAACCATTGTTGAAAAGCAACTTGCTGAAAAGCAAAAGTTTTTTTAACACATATTTTAAGTATAGCAGAGCGCATGATGTCTAGTTGGTTTCTGCAAGAATGAAGAGTTGTGAAGCGAAGAGTCATTGTTGCAGGGAGTAAAAAGACGTCATGCACTATCCGATTTATCTAATGGTTGTGATGCTCTATGACATCATAAATATTATAAACATTAAAAAGTGCAGTTCTTTTTGACATGTAAGAACTATTGTTAAACTAACAAGAAAGAACATCACAACCATTAGATAACAGACAGTAAGCATTTTTTTCCAAGGTTTTCCAAGGTACAAAAGGAAGTGAAAAAGCAATTTTACTTAGCGTTCTATTTTCAACTTTGCGTTTTGTCTCATCTCGAAACTACATCTTTTCTACCTTATCTCAGTCTTAATAAACAAACCAAACATACAAAAATACGGAATAAACAATACTAAGATGTAATCTTAATTAATACTGTACCATATTTGGATTCCATTTATTTACTCTGCACAGATTAAAAATCTCAAACACTTTAAATAAATAAATAGGACTTCACCAAAAAAGTCATCAAAACTTCTCTGAATACTATTAAAAAATTAAAAAGGTTTTCTTAGTTTAAATAAATATTTGCAGAGCGTGACTCTACATTTCGATACAATGCTTTTGGAGCATGAGAATGTATTTCTTGTTACATGTTCTGTTTTCTCAGAATGGTTTATTGCATTATTTATTAGACAATGAAGAATTTACCACACACGTTCTGAATAATTGAATTGATGCTAAGTCATCAAAGTAGAATCGAACTTTTAATTGAGTTTAACGTTGTAGCACCTAATTCGTCAGGCTACTACACAAAATTCTGAAATCCTAACAGGTTGCTACTATAATTGTCACCACGTTTACGTGATCGTAATAATTCGAGCAGATTTTCTTCAAGAATATTATGGCCATGTAAACAAATAAAATTTAGTGAACTCGAGATATTAATATTTTGACAGGATCACAATATTTGATACAGTACGTGCAGTGTCAAAGTCCAACAGTCGCAATAATGGAGCAATTACCAACCTACGAAGCTACCTAATGGCTTCTTTCGTTAGTAACTTTGTATGAAGTTTTTTCTAATCCCCTACAGTGAACTCCCTCTTATCCGGACATAGTAATATCCGGACACCCCTCTTATCCGGACAAAATTAGCAGTCCCAGCTAAGCTATTCTAATATAATTATTAATTAACCCCCTCTTATCTGGACACTTCTCTTGGATCCCACCTATGTCCAGTTATGAGGGAGTTCACTGTATTTATAGCAAGTTTGCCTTTGTTGGTTTCCTAACAATAAAACAACAATCCTCAGATAAAAATTAACTTTCTTACTATGCTCTAGGACCATAGAATTAAAGGACTAGACACTTCCTATCTAATCCCATGTTAAAAAATCTGCCAGATTTCAGCTGCAT
>JAQGBF010000121.1:0-11696 GCA_034698245.1 Schendyla nemorensis | reverse complement strand
TCTGACCAGTGCTCTGCAGAAAAGCAAAGTACTGCATATTTTTATAGCCAGCAACTTTGCATTTAATGAAGCAATCTAATCCACAAATTCTCAGAAGCCAACTAACTGCGGAACCGGAGAAATAAGAGAAAATATTTTTATCAGTGTCGTACAGGTACTTTAATTATGTTGTTGTATCCTTACCTAACAGGTATACTGATTTCAGTATCATTTGACAGTTTGCCACTTACCATATTACCGCATGCTGTTTATCAGCTTCGTGGCTTCGCATAAAATTTTCAAATGATGCTTTCAGCATTCTTTATGTGTGATAAGAGTTCTTATAAAAAGATTAGTTGCTGTAGGCAGAACTATTATGACCAATACTCGGAAATTTTACATGAGTTAAAAGATCTTCTTCAAACATCCACTGACCAATGGTCAATATCCCAAAAGTGTTTACTCCAGGAATTATAGATCAAAGTACATGAGATTCGGAGCATGATTTAAATAAATAACAAGTATCTTAAATAATGCCCAAAAGAAAAAATATCTTTCGAATACGCCGACAGATTGCAATTGATTATTGGAAATTAAAAGCTAATTAAGACAAATCTAAACTATTTGGTTTAAGTAATAAAGGTTTACAACTTTGCTTTGATACTCGTGTTCTTAAAGGTCTTATTATTATTTTTATTCAAGATGAAAGCTAGAAAATATATTCAGCCTGCAACAATAATATTTTTGCAAAATGAACAATTATGCAAACAGGAATGGTTATTCCGAAGTAAAGTTGGCAGTGGTTTGACTGATAAAGAGATATAATAACCTTGGCATTCCTATATGAATGCAAATATGTTACCAGATTTTAATGAGAGAAATTTAATGGCTCCAATGTAATAATTAAAGTTCTCACTTGAAAAATCTGGATAACTTAATAAAATGTGTCTACCCACTGCTATAAACAAACTTAATGGAATGAATCTACCGAATGTATATCTTTAATTACCCACTTGGCATAATATTTAGTAGTAAAAATGGTTTAAATGGGAAAAAATAAGAAAAAATAAAAATGTGTGCTGAAATTATGGAACCACCCTCCCCCCATTAAAAAACATCCTTTTAAACCACTCTTTTAACAATAGAAGCCCCGGATCTTATTTCGAGAAATATGATGTATCTAACTTTAGAAATAAAAATTCTATTCAGCATAAAAACATTAGAATTTTTTGGAAATTCCTAAATCTATTTCCAAGCTAACAAAACTTAGCCAGAAAGTTCTAATAACTTCACTAAATTAAAAACCACCATTGTCTCAACCTAAAATGCCTGCAATCATAATTCACTAATCAAACCCAATACTAATTTTTATTGTGTTGGCGCCAACTGGTGAGAACAAACAACATCTTATTTGCACTAATTCCTGCAGTTTTTAATGGCTACTTCAATTACAAATGATATAGCTTTTAGAAGAACCAGTTCACCTGGAGTACCTCACGGAATGTGGCGAAATGATGCACTTTCCATTAAACTTATAAACCTGTCTATTAATAAAGGAAATTAAGAAGAATAGCGATTTCTCTTATTAGTCGCCCTCAAATAAACAGTGGCAGTGATGAACCTTCAAAGACGCTTAATAAAGTTACTTGCAATTTGTGTGGCCATGTGCACATCTGCGAACGCGGCATTTATCAACTTGATAAAGTTACGACTCAGTTCATCTAACGCACATAGATAACATTCTTCCAGCAGACACCTCGAAACCACTTTTATTATTTCGGCGATAACACCATTAAAAAAACCCATCTGCATACAATAGACATAAAACTGAACGAACGGCATTCCGCACACTCCCACATTATCGAGCGTGGCTCTTTTTTTTAATGCAACTCAGATTGAAAAGTAATTTTCTTGCGAGCGATCAGCTGAACAATTGAATGTCGGGTGTTGTCAGGCATTATTCTCGTTAGCCATTATAAATAAGCAGGTGAGCTGCAACTTCGGTGGTCATTATTTTTCCCCTACTGCGTGATAACTGAAGCCTGTTTCCTGTTCGCCCAATGCTGCGGAAATGAGTGCTACAGTCCCTGATTTGTACAATGAACACGACTTCATCTCTCTTTTCATCCGTCCATCTATTCAACACAGTATGCCACACCGAATACCACAGGCAGATACGGCGGACCCCGGCATTAATCCGGATGCGAATCAATTTAATATTAGCATAAGCTTTTGGCTTTTCAATAAGTCCATTTGCAGATGTTTACCGACAGATAAAGCGCCGCCTCGTGGGCAGCAAGAGTTAAATATAGTCCTGCTGCCCAATCCGTAATGACGCACGTCTGAATCAATTACATCAGAAGTTTCAAAGCGTCAACAAATTTTTAAAGCGTGCGCTGCGGGAAAGCCGCCGGCGTGCAGCGCGGAGAAGCCACCCACGGCGTGCTAAGGGGGAGCTTTTGACGAGATGGCGGCAGTAAACTACGCCGCTACTGTCAACAAACCCGCTGTGATCGATGCAAATGGACGCGGGAATTGCAATTAATGAGGAATCTTTCATTGCTAAATATGCAATTAATGTACGCTTCCTAGTTTCTCCTTTTTTTATCTAGGGCAATTGGAATAAATTCATAGCGGTAGCGGCTGAGGAAGAAGCCGGAGCGAGAGAGTATAAATGAGCCATAGTGATCACATAACTTAGACGTTTGAAGTCATGATTTAAGCAAGCGCAGGCGACGCCTTCTCCCCGGTGAGCACCCAGTATGACAGCGCCAGAATTATTTGTGGAACACTTGGGGTTTGCCTCCAGAGACCGCCTTTCCTCCCCGTTAAAATATACTCCTCTAACCTCAATCACGGACTCGGGCCTACCACATACTCTGCCCTCTCTCTGCTACATACAGTAGTCTCCTGATAGAAATTTCACCGGCGAAATGATTATCCAACATGGCCTGCAGAAAGCTTTATGCTGTAGTCGCATGCAAATCAAATCCCATTCAGCTCGCCATTGCTGGGAAGAGAGACACGGGTAATTCATACACTCAAATTCGGTGAATATTTAATGTTTAATTTCGAGCGAAGGGCTCTTGTGCAGGATTTACATGCCAGGTAAATTCACCCAGGTATTATGTCCAATGAGGAAGTGAATCAGAACCTATTCATTTCGGTTTAGGGTTTTTGTTTGGTTGTTTTTTGATGTGCCTAAATGATTTTTTCTTTCCTTCTTATCATCGAGAATTGATTAATGTTCGAACCGAGTCTAATTGTGTGCATCATTAGTTGCTTTTTAAAACGCTATCGGTATGCCATCTATTTTTTATGGGCTAGTAATTAATGAAAACTGCATCGAAATTGCGCTCATTAGGAGCCCTAATCCATAAAATAAATTCAACACCTGTAATCAATTTATAATCCATAATTGATAAATATAAAATGGCTACTCATTATTTTTCTATCAATATTTATTCCCTCGTTTAATATTATATACGACACCGTTAGAATTTATTTGCGTTCGCGGAATCAATCACGGACAGGGAACAACAAAACGCGCACAAAGCCAATGCAACAAGAAGAAAAGGAAAAAAAATCATTTTAGTTTCAATCTGAGGCAGATAAGGTAGAGAAGAAAATAAAAGAAAAAAATCCTTTCTAGCCGAGCGATAAGCATGCGAAAAATGAGGTTTTGGAAAAAACATAAAAAAAAAAGAAAATCAAAGAAATCCATTGTATATAAGAAATGGCTTGCAAAAAAACGATCCGACCAAAGAAAAATAAACAGATAGATAAATGCGTTTTTTTCTTTTCATGGCTTCTAAGAAATAAATGAGACTCTCACCTGGCGTTCGGAAGGCACTAAAATGAATCCTTTAGCAGCGTAATAACAGCAAACAGGTGAGTCTAATGCCATTAAATGAATTAGGCCATTGCAATGCATCAGAAGGGAAAAGGAGAAGGCGTATGGTGTACTGGAGTAGACTTGATTCAATTTTTGATTCCAAACTAACAAACTGGAACGTGTCACTAGCAAACCGGATTAATAGCAAATGTAGAAATGAAATTACCTTCGCTTTTCCAAGCCCGTGTTTGCTTCTTGGACCCTGCGCTCTTGCCGCTGCAGCTGCGATAAGATTACCATTCGAGCTGTCTACGTGATCAGAATCCTGTCCCTTTAATAGACCACTTAAACCACTGCCATCACACTAATATTCTATTTTTCCATAATGGAATCACTTCGATCCAGCTCCCTCTTCTCTTCCACCCTGCGTCCATTTACCTCCATCTTCTAATACAAACAAAACAACAACATAAAATAATTCAACAAACATACACGAAAAAGAAAAAACACACAACGAAAAATCGATTTTCCCTTTCTGAATTATGTCCAGATCGATCAAGGAACCCGAAGAGAAAGGTTATTACCATATTATCTGCAATTTTCATCTTCGCGCAAACTCGCAATTAAAAAAAAGAACCGAAAGAGCGCGCACACGCAACGAATACCGCATCGAATAAAAAGCAACCTCCCAAATATAACCGTCAAACATTTGTCCCCTCCAATCTCCTCCTCAACCATTCAACCCCGAGATAGACAAAGACAAGTTTGACCCGTTCCAGCCCCTTCGCATGTATCTCAATTTATTCTCCGCGCAAGATGTCCACCTTATGAAATATGCATGCTGTCCAATTGGCCATTCTTCTGTCTCAGTTTCAGACTCCTCTTCTCTTCCCACCTGCTACCAGTGTTGAGCCGGCGCAGCTCCAAAACCTCCTTCTTCCACAACCACCCGCCTCCGGCCTCAGTCGACTCTCCTTCGAATTCGATCGAAGGCCGCCCTGCCTCGGCATTGCCACGGGAGGAGGCGCACACAAGAGCCGAGCTGCCGCCGCCGCTGCTGCTGCCGTCGACCGTTCCAGTCGCTGTCACACTTGCCCCCGCCATCACATCCCCCGACTGGCCGGACGTCGACAAGGAATAAGGAAAAAAATCTTTGCTTACTACAAGAGTATCGAATATCGAATATGCGAGCCGGTTGGAGAATCTTGCAGGTGTTGACATGGTGCGCTGGCTGTTTTTTAGCGAAAGGTAAGAGCCCTTTTTTTTCCTATCTCGCTCTTCTCCTAAGCTGCTTCTTCTTTTTTGTTATCTTGGGAGAAGAGTGTGATCAGCGTGTCAATGTGTTCTGCTTCTTCCCATTTGGCGCGTTGGCTGCTTCTTTGCTTTCTGAGGCGGGGGCCTCGAGATAATGCCGCCGGGAGCCCTCTTGTACGTTATACCAAGCGAGTAATTTATTTTTATTGGGACATGCGTCTACTCAGCTCCGTTTCCCCATCAGCCGCTGCCCGGGCTCCGAGGTGTCCAATGCATTTTGTATATGGCCAATGTCTTTGGGAGAACACATCGCCCCTCGTAATAGTTTACAATTCCCTTCAAGCTGAGCTGGGGAAACAGCGCGTGGGGGAAGGTGTGAAAAATTCATTTTTCGAGTGAAAGAGATTAATAAATAAAGTGGGATGGAACGGATGAGAGAGAGAAAAGGAAAATCCAATTTGCAATTACCCTCCAACACGTTAGGAGACCAAGAGTTGAAACTTATTATTTTAGCAGTCAATCTTTCAAGCAGAGCTGATTTGGGTTTCTGAAATTCTGTCTATCAATAATACACGCTCACGCTCCGTTCCTCGTCAAAATGCCATTCTTTCATGACAGCAATTTTCAATATAGGAATACACAACTTGCACTTTTTTTCATCATTCCCTTTCCCTCTCTTTCGGTTCTTCTTTTTTTTTTGTCTTTTTTAACTGCATTTTTTTCTCGAACTTCCTTTTTCATATTATTTTCTCCTTCGAGTTAAGTTGGTGAGAAAGTTTCTGGCACTTTCCATATGAAAATGGCAGCTTTCGCTTTGAAGAAAAAATTGATTGCATTTGAAAATCGCAGCAAGAAGGAAGTTTCCCCTCCACTGTCTTCCCTCCCTCCTTCCACAATTTCTATCTATCGAGACACATCCTGGAAGTGCTAATACTTTATAAAATTTTCAAATTGAGCCTGTTAACCCTAAAATAGTGCAAATTCACATCGCCAGGATTTGTACGACTCGCATTTTATGGCCGCTTTTTCCCTTTTCCCTTTTTCTTTTCAACTGCACCCAAATCTCAGATCTACAAGAGAGGCGGCTTGGAATATGTGCTTTGCTGGTATAGTGAAAGACTTGCTGACTCAGCAAACACAACCCAGTAACAGAAATTGCTGCGGTGTTGTGTGTATTCGTGTGAACGTGTGGGAAGCGAAGGAAAAAAAAAGGCGGGGGAAAATTCCACCTATAGATGAATGGGGGAAAAAAAAGGAGAGAAGTAAAAGAAAAAAACAAGCGAAAAAATACGACATTTACCTACCGCCGAAGACAGAATGATAGGGATAAAGCGGAAGGGCAAAGTTCCAATACTTATCGCAGATCTGGGAGTTTCGCAAGAGGCGATTTAAATAATTTACTAGCTGGTACGCTCGCAAAACCGGTTTAAATAACCTTAATCCGACAGAGAACATCGCTATCGATTCACCGATAGCATCAACCAATCGTAAACTGAACAAGCTTATACAACTTGACAATGTCAATAATACATTTAGCTCTCATCTCTCGCTATATACTATGCCCATGCATAAAGAGGCGCGAAATGCAGGGTTCGGCTTTCCCGCATAGCGCCCGTCGATTTTCATTTTTGTTTGTATCACGCACCAGAAATAACGTGGCAATTAAGGAGGACGTCGGTTTGTTAACCTCTCGTTCAAGACGGCTTACATTTTGAAATTGTACTTGACAGAATGCGTTATATTTAGCGAAAGAATTAAATTTCGCTAATTACTACGTGCGCAGTGACAGCTCAGGGATAATACAATGGCTTAATGTGCGCTAATTGAGTGGGAGAAAATGAGAAAATGGCGGAATTTTCGCGTCAATAAATAAAAAAGAAAGTGTCTGAAAAACTAAACTCATAATCAACTCGGTAGATGGATGAACGGTCTGAGTTATGAAGGAAAGAGCCCATCATAAACAAGCGGAATGTCAACTCCGAGGGGAAAACAAGCGCAATTTCGCTCATGGAAGCCCAAGTTGCGAAAACTGCTGCGATGCAAACTGTGAGGATTAAGGTGAGGGAATACGGCAAAAACAAAATAAAAGCTTAACGGCGCAACAAAAAACTAAGGTTAATGGCATCGAAAACACGCAAATGGCCACAGCGGCAGCGGCAGCCTCGGTCATAGGCGCCAATATAGGCGACAATAAACGTGACAAACAGCAAGTTCCAATGCACCCTTCTTCGGAAACTACAGCGGAGGAAATTTGGAAACCGCAAAGAACTGTTAGAGCAGCCATTTAAGTCGAACGTGGATGGAAGTGAGATAATCGAAATCTCGCCGAATCTCGTACGGAGTGATTGTGGAAACGTGAGGTCCGACGATCAATGTTGGCAGAGGGATTTAAAAAAACATTTGCCAGGGAGACTCCTTTGAGTGCCCAAGCACGTAGCCCTTGTTGATGGGGAGGGGGATGGGCGAAGAGACGAAGAGAAGGGATGGCAACACAAAAGCTTAATGACAAACTGTCTAATGCGATGAATACTGACTATTTTCGGGTTCGATAAAGCGCTCGCAGCGAGCTTATCATTTAACATCGACTTCCTAATTTGCCCCTTACGCAAATTTGCGCAAATGCATCGAGCAATTACCGCCGCGATAAAATATGCAAGCGCTTGTTTCCTTTTTTTTTAATTTTCCTCTTTTTTTTCCTGGTATCTGCTGACGCGTATGGATTTTTTTCTCCGGGTATGGCCAGCAACTATAAAGCTCTCACTAGCTCACTTTATGCAATATTTATATTCCCACCGCACAAATAAGTTGCTGTAGCGCACTATGGCCACGCGAAAGTTCATTAAACTATCTGCGGTTAGAACAAAGTTGCGGGTGGGCGAGGTGGAGTCGTTGCGATAATTCATTATTTCATTATTCCTGTCATTATCGCTTTAGCATCCGCGCTTTTTTTCCCGCCGTCTCCATTGACAGAAGCCTATTAAAACAAATTTATGCCTCAACCGCGGGCACTTAAAAAAATTGACACGACTTGTTTTATTGGATGGCACGGATCACCTTCAACTTCCTACATTCATATTTTACCATGGAGAGCCACACAGCAAGCAAGCGCCCTACATAGGCGAAGAGAAAAAAAAAAGAAAATCCTATCAAAGCCTCATTCAAATGACAGCTATTATGGAATCAGGATGTGTAGAGGCAGATCATTATCACACCATTCTTCCATATTAGCAAAGAGGAAGTCGCAGTAACGAAAGGGGTTATACCTTTCGGAGAAGGGGGGGAAAATACAAGAGAGGAATGCCAATTACGCCAGAGTCTTCCCCCCTCTTAAGAACGGTCGCCTGCAATTAGGTAAGAGAGCGAGGCAATGGTAGAATATGCAAAGCAATTCAAATGAGTGCCACCACCGCCAACCAGATGAAATAGGCCCGTAATGGCAGCAGGCTTCAACTGCTTCTCTTCAGCCATGCCTTTCTCTCATATTGAAAAATTTAACATCAAAGGGAGAAGAAGAAAAGGAAAGGCACTCTCACGTCATCCCTAATGACAGAAATGAAACCTGCAGCCATTCCTGTAGCCTCGGATTGCTACGGCCCCGCTCTTTATTCCGAGGGCCCCCTTCTGCCAGAAACATCCTTCCCTTCCAAATGATGCACTCTCCAGTCAGCCGAGATCTATTTACGATCTCCGTGTTATTCTCCAGTCTCTCTGCTCCAAGCCGGCATTTGCCCCTTATCAATACTTCATGGACTTGCTTTCACCTCTCCAGAGAGCGAGCACATTGCACCTGCGTCAGGCCTTGTAGGCCGGCATAAAGAAAATTTTACCTGCCTTGTCCATTATTCCCACTTAGGAATTATTCATGAGAGGCGGATGCGGTAACGCGGAGGAGCAACTTTCGCCCCCAAGATTCGAACCTTCAAACCTGTCATGTTATTTTGACCTGCTTAATTATTCGCGTGCAATTCCCGCCATCTCCTCTGCTTTTACCGCGCTTCGGCAGTGTAGTTGCAACCGCATGATGATGATTAGTTGCAGTCATAAGCCGAATTGGTTGTGGCTTGCAGATGTGATCCATCCGCATCTTTCCGAATGCTGTACGTCTGGAAGAGTTTTATTACAGTGTATGATTGGTAATTTGAGAAACCGGGAGATAGCGGAAATCTGAGATGTAATATTATGTCAATCGTAGGGATGATAGGAAGGAAATGTAGAAATTGAAATTTGGAAGTCATCTTCTTGTTTCAATAGGAAGAAAAACCAGATTTGAAATTTTAAACTCAAGCGAAATATATTGATTGGAACGAGTTATTAGTTACTCTGGTGTGTTCGAACAAAGCAGATTGCAACCTAACCTAACCTAACCAAGTTGAGTCCATGATATAACGAGTTATCTGGTATACTGCTATTTATTGTTTGATAGGAGATATTGAGGTAAATTGAACTCCTTTGTCTATCCTGCGTGGTCAGCTGTGACATCATGAATGTCACGATTTTCTAATTAGTAAATTTCTGATTTCATACCTGATCGCATGCGCTGGAAAATTAGATTGGTGAAGTCAATTTTCGAATTAGTAAGCTTGTGACGTCACCGCTGATCACATAGGGCGGAAAACTGGATTTTAGTAAATTAGGCAACACTATTTTTGCATCGAAGATTAAAGTCAAAACCTCCTTCTATATTTGCTTCTGAATCACACAGTTTAAGGCAAATAGGTAAGACCAATGACATTTGAGACATTGACCAGTCGGGTATCGGAATAAAGTTGAAGTGTAAGTTAATGTGCTTTTTGAAGAGTTTATCGCATCAATTCTCACCATAAGACATGAAACATATCATCGAGGGGCGACCTGCAAGAGATGTCGTGTGGCGCGCTTATGTCAATGTCGTATAAAGTCCAAGCTTTTGGGGGAAATAAAATGATGGCCATTATTTTATTTTTACAATTAGAAAGTCGAAACTAAGCAACTCAGAAAAAGTTAATTACTATCGTAAATAAAGGTATGATTGTGATTTTAGTGTCTCATTTATCACAATAACAAGTAGTTTTATAAATTATGGGTTTAAATTAGCCTATCTTAGATGCCCCAGAACCATTATAGATTTTTTAAAGATGAGTAACAATATTTAAACAAATATTTTACCAAGGTACATTTTATTCAGTAAGACATCAGAATCACAATATTAGCTGCATTATACCATTAACAATTAAATTTATCAAAATGGCTTAATTCCTATTAATCTATAGTACCACACAGTTGCTCTCAATTGATCTCTCTACATAACAACGTAAGGCTACCTTTTTTTAAAACTTGGGTTCAACAGACGACTGATATAGAATATTACAATGTAGCAGTTATCTAGTAATGTCTATTTAATTTCTAGACATCACGCATGGTCACTTGTGCAATATAAATAACATAAATTAAAATATACGGTGAAAACGATGATAGCGTGACTAAACAAATATTACATATAAATTTAAATAGCCGAATAAAGAGGCAATTTCATTTGAAAACTGTGCACCAAGTATATTTAATTAAGTGAAATTAAGCACCAAGTGCTGCGCCCATTTAAAATATTATTTCATGGATTATTCTTCGACTGTAACCATTTGCGAGCTGAAAACCTAAAAAAATCTTATGCGAACCTTGCATATAAAAAGCTTAAGAGTCTACAGCACACCTTGCTGCAATTAATTAAATTATTAACCATAGTATTTGAAATCTAATTTTTTTGGCGCTTTTTCCTATACTTTTTATATGAAGGTTCTGGGGTTCTTAGGTTCAAAGACCTTTTACTAGTGAATGCATTGTTGTCGGACAACAGTTAAGAACCATAGTGACGTTTCCAAAATTGGAGCTGATTGTCTGTACTTCACAGTTATGATATAAACCGGATAAATCAATATTGTTTATGAATTCAATCAGCAAAGGCTTTTTCCTGCACGATTATACAGGGTACTAAATATTATAGAATTGACTGCAGTCACCTTAATGCAGTGGACAGTTTTAATAGGAAATTGGATTGAGGGAATCTTTTGGCAATATCAAAATTAATTATGGTGGCCATCTCCACGATCATTGTCCCGCTAGATCCTTAACCATGACTGACTGATACGAGAAAATCTCTAATTACAAACTTGAAACGCACCATCAAATCCACCAGAAGGTGTCTTAAAAGTTGTAATTTACACAAAACTATATTAATTAAAATCATTTTACTATTTCTCTACAAATACTGCCAAACAATTATCTTTTGATTCTTAGAACAATTAAATATCAAATTGCTGAAATTTTCTAATAAAAGGTAGTCTAGATAATATGGGATTTGCGCACTCAAAGAAAAACGTAGCGAGTTTGTGCGAGTTTCAAGCTCGAATTCCAATACGAACTTACGAATTCCAATTCCAGGGGCAGTAGCAATCTGTTTGTTGTGGGTTTAAATATGTAGTTTGAGGCTAGTGAGGTGATGTACGAGAAAAGAACTAGCATCCCCCCTAGGAAAATGAGAAAATGATGTCACAACTAAAGCATCATGGCAACCTCTGGCACAGCTATTGATAGAACAAGTCCTCAATTGCTTTGTCAGGCTTGGGCTTGCTTCAAAACTTTTAACACTGATTGT
>JAQGBF010000120.1:0-11756 GCA_034698245.1 Schendyla nemorensis | reverse complement strand
TAAAACCTTTTTGTTATCCATCAACAACGGAATCCACAATTGTAGCATTCCCAATCCTCCAGCACGTCCACAATGCAAACGAAGACCAACAACAATAAAATAACTTCCACTCCACCCCCCCTTCCAAATCATTGTAAAATAGTTTACATAATGCATGATGCGTCCGGGCGAGTGCCCCCCATTTTCACGCATTACTCGCTAATTAACGATCGTTTAAGATTTGGGCATTGACCCGATTTTCTTCGCGAATAAAGTAGCAGATCCCAAGTAGCAGCAGACTTCGGGCGAAAGAAGGGAGTGTCATATTCTATATCGGCTTGATTGTATAGGAGCGGGCGCCGTACAGTCCCGCCATAAGTGATCAACCCCAGCTACAGCTACCATGGGGAGCGGGGAGGGGCGGTGGGTGTAGTTCGGATGACGCGATCCAGGATCCACGCAGGTATTCCAGTGCACAATGGACGCCCACGCATCGCAGCGCCGTGACCTTGTAACACAACAATAGTTGTCTACGGTAGCCACTTACTAGTCCCTTCACTCCCAGGTTCCCATATCTCTTCTGGCTCCCTTTTTTCCCACAGTCACTTGGAGGTGTATAGAAATGTAGTTGTTGGGATTTTGTATGGGGTGTTTTTTTTGGGATGGAGAGGATTAAAATTAATTGATTGTGTGATTAATAGAGAAAAAGTCTTGTAGTAAAAATTCGAGAATGCTTTTACGAGAAAAAAATATTCCAGGTTTTATAGATTCCGACATTGTTGGCTTGACGACTATTGGCACCTCTCTATTCATTAAGAAAAAGTTTCAATTAAAAGTCACTCAGGTTTTGCGCATTTCTAGAATATATTTTCAGTTAACATTTGTCAAAAACAATAAAACCTGGAATATTTTTTTCTTGTATTACCACTCAGTCTCGTATTTTTGTTACAGAGATTATCTTAGTGTCAAATAAATAATAATCTTGCTTCTAATTCTGCATGACCAAAGTTTTGGTGTAGCTAGCTTCTAGTTAGAAGTTGGTGTATTTCTCAAAATAAAGGCACCCTTTATATAAAAGCGCCTTCAAAATGTGTATGCTGCTAGGTTTTGTAATACGAATTCATTGAGTTTATTCATATACTATATCCTTAAGGGATATTGTATATAATAGGGATTAGTCATAATGAAAAATACAAGAAAAAAATATTGTGTTTAAAAATAAAAAAAGTGAATTTTATGCTTACAATATAACCTTTGTGCTTCTCATTCGAGAAATACGGTTATACATATGCAAATTTGCAAAAAATTACGCAATTTATGCAAACTAAATATTTTTGTTGCCCTAAAGTTACTTAAAAGGCCTTTTAGTATAAAATTCAGTCTATATTTCGGTATCGCTACTATTTTTCAGGTACTGCAGATCCCATGTAACTGCAGAATTTCGTAAACATTATTTTTTATTATGTCGCGTGTAAAATGAACAGTGTCCATTGTCACTATCCATTTACAAGTAACCTTGCCAAATTAGCTGTGAAACATTTATTTTTACCTGACATTCAAAGAATTTGCGATATACCTGACCGGATCGGTTTATATGACACTAAATTTACGTTATCATTTTGCAGGTCTTGGATGCCTTCAAAGATCCAGAGTTCCCCAACTATTCCAGGGATTTATCCTACAAATGGCTTCCCACCATTCCCGAACCAAATGACGACCATCTGGCAACTCTCGAAGTAAGATTTTTAATTTATTTATCTTTTTTTTTTCTTCTCTCTGCACTAGGATCTTCCTTCGTGTTGAAATTGAGTTCCTAGTCCGCTTGGCCTCATTTTCTTATTATATGTTGCTGCATCCGGGAATGTTCTTTCTCGGTGACGTCATAGGCGTCCAATGAGCTATTCATTGCTTCAAAGTATTTATTATAGAATTTATGGAAGGTGGCCAGTAAAAAAAAATAATAGAATGGGAATATCGCAAACAAAAAGTTGTAAATAAGTTTTCAGAATGAATGTGCGGGTTGGCTTTTCTGCATTGCGTCGGTGCTTTTCTGCGAGGCCCACTTGAATTGTTTAAGGGGGTTGCTTTTGCGCAGTGCCGTGCAGGGAAGCTGGACTGCGTATTAATTAGGAAATAGTTGTTGTTTGATTAGTAATATGTTGCATCTGTCTCACTATAAACTATTGTGCAGTATTACTAAAAATTAAAAACCAAAAAACTATATGCAAGATTGCAATTCAGTCACATTAGTTTTTCACCTATAGTTGTTTTACCCATTACACGTAGAGGAAAGGTTGTTTTTTTTGTTGCTGTTGTTGTTCATGTACTTGTTACAGAAAAAAAAAATGATTGGCAATCGCAGTCTTCATTTTCGGGAATTGTTTATTTCCTTTTCTTTACATTTCCTGAATAAACCTAAAGATGGGAAACGACACTTTTTAAACGTTTCTATGAATTAAAACAACTAGAAATAACAGTGATTGCAAAAAACTTTCATTATAAGAATGTCTGAAAATTCTAGCTGTTGAAAATTGAAATAAGACTTCTCCTGAAAAAATAAATATAAAAATAAATCTCATGAACAGTAGCAAAATGGCAAAAAAATTGACCAATGACAAAAACGTTTTTAAAATTGACAAAAAAAATTAAGCATTTGCAAAAAAAATTGAGCAATGACAAAAAATAATTGAAAATTGTTTATGTTCATGTTAGGCTATTGAACTTAATTTTGCCTGTCAAAATTAAAGGCACAAAGAAGTAACGGCTCACTAATTAATCCCCAATTCTGCTACATTTCTCTTTGCTTAGCAACCAAACTAAACCTAAATCACAGAATTAACACAGTTACGTATCAATCAGCTGAGCTTTCCAGCTGTCAAATCAATTCCTGCAACCTTTAGTCCATCCTTTTATGCCGAAGCCTGGAATGAAAACAAACGTTTAATTTAAATTCTTCATCAAAGATCTCTGAACTGTTAGCCCATCGAGGCGGCACAACTTCCTCTACAATCCACCTGTTGCGACATTAATCTACGTCTACATATGAATGTCAAGTGTTTATATGGAGGTGTAGGAAACAATTAGTCATTCTGCGCCACTATAGTTGTATAGTACTTATTACTCACTTTATACCTGACTCATCTATTGTTGTCCGTAATTTTGTTACAAGCCCCTTGCTCAAATGGGAGCTTTGGGCTGCAAAAGGTGAATATCCAGGTTTTTTTTAATATAAAGTGTTTGTAGGAAGTAATTGTATATAAATAGACAATCAATCTTTAGGTTGATAACTCGTTAGTAAATTTTATTGCTATTGTTTGGTAAATATTGAAGGGTTTCTTTTATTAGTGACAAGTCAGATGTGGATTTTTTGGAGTGGAAGGTTAAGTTGGGTGCAACAGGAAAAAATTCCTGGAATGGGAGAGTTTTATATGCGCAAATTGATAATGTAGAAGGTTGTGATGAGATTAATTTTTTTTGGTTGGTGGCTTGGTTTTGCACTAGAAATGGAGTTGTACAGGATGTAATTAAAAGCAGATATTTTTAGTGTGAGAATTGTGGAAATAGTAGAAAATGTTTGAATCATTTTGAAACATTATACTATTTAAAAGCAGTGAATATTAAGACGATAAGATACACGAGGAATGATGGGATCCATTGGTTTTGCTATATGGAACTAATTTAATTAAAGCAAAAATATACTTTAGATTCATAATATTTTTAATATTCTAGTAAACATATATTGTTTTCTGTAATTTTACTCCTCCAAACAATTTTTTGTTAGCTATTTTGCGCCTATAGCATTTTTTATACCTACCTATATAGGTGCACTTGTATGTGCTGTAGTGTTAAAATTCAGAAATTAGGGTTGAAAATGTTTTAATGTTAAAATTCAGAAATTTAGGGGCAAAAAGGATTTTTTTGTTAAAATACAGTAATTAGGGAGATAAATTAGTTATCAATAAAATGTCTTTACACAGAACTAATTGAAATAAACTATTACCTTCAATTACTAACCAAGATGTTCTTTATTCAATTTCAGATAGAGATTGCATTGCGCACCTCTTACGAATACTTGCAGCACTACGCAGTCGGTCTGGAGCAAGTGGTCATCGACCAGGTCCTGCACGGCGGAGAGTTCCTCGACCAGTTCCGGCAGATGGAAGGCAAGTTGCGTTGCGTGCTCTGTGAGCTGCAATTGGCCATGCTCGAGATGAAGATCAAGCAAAACCCGGACGTGGAGCGCGCCATCATGGCGCAGGAGTACCGGGACATGGACAGTAAGACCGCCAGAGACCTTCGCGACTGGATCGTCCTGAGAGATTACATTGGAGCATTGGACTACGTTTCCACGGTGTTCACTCACTTCAAGAGCAAAACGGGAGAGTCTTAAAGAAGAGGCGCGCTTTTGGTCTTGTTGATTCTTTGTTCACCGAAATGTCAGTTGGCGCCTTGGTTTGGGTGCCATGAACTTTTCAAAACAAAAAGTGTGACATATCTCAAAATGTCCCATTTCAAATTACTTGGGGAGTTTTAGCTCTGGAGTTGTTAACCCAAGGAAGGAAGTTGTCACAAAGTGCTGGGAATTGTCACCAGGGATTTGCCATATTGCCCCAGAAGTGGTCATTGGTGTAGCGCCAATGACCCGGGAGGTGTCATTTGAGAATATAAGAAATCACTGAGTGTTAAAAAGGCTATCGAGCCTAGATTGAGCCCTTAAGAGGCTATTATAAGGGCAGACGAGAATGCTGTGTTCTACCAAAAAAAAAACACTGGTTTTCACTTAAGCACTGAAAAATAATTATTTGGAATAAAAAGCTAAGTTGGCGGCATCTTCCAAAGATATAATGCCGTCCTATACAATGCCATTTTGTTGTATGTGATGGTTTTTGCATCTTTGGGAGATGCCGCCAATTGGGGAAAAAATCATGAGATTCAATTAAGTGGCATTGCCATAGCGTAATAAGTATATAAATATTAGAAAAAGTTATCATGCACTCTACACTGTCTAATATGGCTGTAAATTGGCTGTATTACACATAGCTTCGTGACAAGAAGCCAAGCACTAAATTATAACTTCGTTCCTATAACTCCTTAATTTAGGTGTATTGTTGATGGGGTCTCCTAATTAACTCAGGGTGAAGCCTATATCTCAAGCCTCCCCCAATCTCCTTTAAATGATGTTGCTGAGGTAACTAGCATTCAATAGGGAATGATAATTTGTTTATCTGTGATATAATTTATTCGTTTTTCTTTCCCTTGTACCGTTTTTGATTTCTTGCCATGTTTTTTTACAGTAATATTCAATTAATTTATAATGAAAATAGTTTTTTGTCATTTAATGTCAACAACAACGGGTCGGTGTAGTTAGTATTTGATGCTTCGCACCAGTTAACAATATTACTGTCGGACAAAGTTTTTAATGATTGTTTTTATACGCATTTTTTTATTTGCATGCAATTCTGGGCAGATGTAAATTATAGAGAATGTTTTATTTGGCCAGTCTTTGAAGCAATTTATCGTAGAAGATTAAATCGTTAACAAATTTTTAATTATGATTGGCAATGAAATTCATATTACTAAAATGATTACAATTTTTGCAAAAAAAAAAATTAATTCAATTATATGTAGAATGTTAAATATAAAACCAAGTGGCCAGATTCATGCAGAATTATTTATTTGCAATGTACCCTTTAGTAGCTCGAATACATGTACTGCACAAATCTACCTATAATTCCAGTTTAAGGTCCCAGCTCGTAGCAAGTTAATATTTTATGAGAATGTTTTCATGCTGATTGTTATAAGAAGGTTCCACTGCAATTTCTTGGTCACAATGATTGTCTTTAAAGTTAAATGAGGCTTTTTGCCCATCGTTGTAGGGCGCCACCAATAATGCGACTGAATGCATTGCGCTGGTAGGAATTTGAGCAATGCTCACCATGTTGGGCAAAAAGCCTTATTGCTCGAGTCCCCAGATAAACGTGGTTGATTAGTTATAGCTAAAAATGCAGCATATAACATTTAAGCAATTTTTTTAAAAAGTATTGTTACCGAAAAACTAACTTAACGTACAAAAGCTGCTTGTTACTCAAATCAAGTATTTCTAATACCGGGAAAAATGAAGTGCTTAATAACGAGGCATTTGTCAATTAACAGGGTTTCTGTTTATTTAAGGTCGGACATTAATACGTAACTACTTAACAAGAAACACTTCATTTGAGTGACGGGGGTTTACCAGTAATGTTGTCAAATGATAAACCCAGAACACAGGCATTTTTTTCAATGTTGTGGAATGTTCAAATTAAGAAAATTATGCATAATAATTTTTAAAAGTAAAAATGTTATGTGTTTCTGGGGACTATAACCGCTACCGTAGTAAAATACATTAATTGCAAACTGTATTTTATTTGTAAATTAAGCCGAGACTTTTCACTACCCCAAACCCCCCGTTGACTTACCATAATTTATTGAATGTAATAATCGTAACTTGCCAGTGTGTTGTAGTCACATGACTCCCGCCCCTTTGATTTGTATATTTGTAAATAGTGTTATGGGCAGGTCCTTACAAATGTGTGGCCGCACCAACCTTACTGCTTAATTAATCTAGGCCTATGATGAAGAAAAAGAAAGTTACAAAATGTTCCATGCATTGCTAAGTATATATTGTAAAATAATCTCATTTTTTTAATTAACTTACCCTTCATTTTTATTTAGCCTTGTGTGTTTTTAACTTATTTTTAAATTATTATGTATTCTCTGTTGTGTCTGAAAGCAGCTAGGCCAGGTGCAAATATTACTTATTACACAGGTAGAATATTTTGAGTATTATTATTAATTATAATTATTATTCGCAGAATGGAAGAATAATTCATTCATGATTTTTTTTTCTCATAGTTGTTGCATTGTTAGTCATTTTTTTTAGCTTCAGACAGTGCCTTATTATATTATTACTATTATTATTATATTATAGTCTCCTGTCTCATTTTAATTTATTTCCATTTAAAAATAAATAGAAAAACAATTGTTTTACATTTGCTCTTATGTGTCATACCGGAAATAGGTTACTACTTAATGGCGTAAGTAGTGACGCAATTGACAAAAAATTTTTCACAGGACACACAAAAAAAAATTAAAAAGGAAAAAAAAAAATACACACAACTACCAAGCACGGATGCATTCAAATAATAATGTCATGGCAACCGTGAATCATTGTAATTACATTCAAAATGGAAGCTAATGATTATCAACAGATGAAAAAATGAGATAAAAGTAAAGATGAAATGTGAGATATATACCAGGATGATGCTTTTTTAATTCTCTTATGTGCTTGCATTGTTCGCAGCTTTTGGAGTCTCAAATTTGTTTCAATTTCAAGGCTGAACTTTTTGCAGCGCTTTCAACATCAGGGTCAATCCTTTGAGCTCGGATTTGGCTGGGGATGTGTATTGCACCGAAGTCTCCCTCCCTTGAATCTTAATGTCATTGAATGCAATCATTCCTAAACAGCAGCTGTGACATCATTGCACCTATCCTGAATATACCAAACGGTTGTTTCACGATCAACATATAAGGGAAAATGAGAGAGTGATAACGTAATTGGTAGTATGACTACTACTGCGAAATCAGGAAAAAAGAAATTTTGTTTTGCAGGAAGAATGGGTCAACTGTGATTACTTAAAATAGTTCTAGACGTGGTCAGAAATAAACAGCGCTTGTTTTTCAATGCTGGTATGCCAGAAATAACTTAATAAAAATAATTTCATTGCCAGCCAATGTTAAAAATAAAATGCCTGCATCCGATTTTAACTACTAGTGTTTATAACCTATAAATAATAGTAGTTTATAATAGTAATAAATAATTTTTGATGGGTCTGAGAACAAAAGGGCCATATATTTAAAAAATGAAATTTAAACAACTGAGCAGTGAAGGTAACTTTGTAGCTTCGTGATTGTTGCATTGTTGGGATTGTTGGGCAAAGTCGGATCCCGAGCTTCTGCCTGGAATGCAGTTCAAGTTTTCACGGTGAAATCGTGGCTGTGAAGTCCCATTGTATGAAGCCACCTCAAACAATAAAATTTCACTCCACAGCCACTTTTTTGCAGTGAAAAGTTAAGGTGCATACTAAGCTTTTTTTTACGAAGTAGCTTCGCCCAACAATCACGAAGCTATGCGAAGTTACCTTCCCTGCTTCGCTCGTTTTGTAACTTCGTACGAAGTTTTTTCTTACTCCCTATTATACAGTTAAAACTACAATCCAGCGCTACGTTTCACTAAAGAAACTTTTTCTAGATTTTTTTGCGATTTATTGTTGGGAGCAATAGCAATAGCTAAATGAAATCTCCTAACAACCTGAACCAGAAACTCTAGGAAATCTTCTCTCATGTAATAAATGTATAGTGTTTATGAATGAAATCATCCGAAGTACTTGCTATAGTAGATAAATTATACTATATACTTCAATACTTGATACAGTCTAGATCATAATCTGATATCAAATAGTCATATCAGTGAATTATACTTTTTAAATGTAATCTGAGATTACTAAATATATACCTCAGTTACAAATTGATATTTCATAGTAATGCACCTCAGAATCACCATATTTTCTCATCCGAAAAACGACACCCGAATTACCCTTACATAAAAACCATCATTGTATTAAAATTAACAATGAACCGATTGTTCACGCGAAAACACACACACGCCAAAACCGACACCAATGACGTCAATAACAGCTGCAATCGAAACTCCTCGAAATCACATTACAGCAATTATCGGCGCTGATACGATCCAATAATAGCAGAAAAACGCGGAGTGCAAAAATGAAAACAAATTCCGATTCGGAGATGAGCAAGGTCAAAGATCTGCTCGGCCGACCGTTCGCAGAAACCATTCCTGGTCAAGATAAATCAAAATGACAACATACAGACGTAATCACGTCGCCTATAGTAGTATATACCCGGGCCAATGGCTTTTTTACTTCTTTCGAAGCGGACGGCCCCGAAATGGCTTATAATACTGCAAAAATTACAAAGAGCCCTGGCCAAGTCCAAACAAGAGCCATTTGTAATAAAAAGGGACAAAAATGTCCCCGAGTCTGTTTTTATGATGCATGCCTTGCTTTGTGGTAGCACTGATAGCAGGTCTTGATAGATAGATGGCGATGTGTGGGCAATGGCGGTACCCACTCAATGGACAGCTGTGCATTATAAAGTTGTAAAAAGTAGGGGAGAAAAATCATTGCAGGCCAGCTATCATTGGCATCGCAATTAAGATGGTTTAAGACTTGCACCAGAGCAATAAATCTTTTTTTTTTTTTAAATAAAGAAAAAAGGGATAAAGGAAAAGAAACTGCTACGATTTAGGAGCTGAGCATATAGGAGAAATCTGGCGGAATTGCAGCGAGTAAAGTGTGGCCAATGATTGGATGGGTAAATTAATGTTAAAAATTATCACTTGCGAATAACAATTGGGATGAGGCTTGGCAGAGAAGCGAAAAAAAATTTTAGTCCCTCGTAAAAGTTTTATGGTATTCACAGCTCAAAAACCTTTTCCTCTTTCTCTCTCGCCCTTCTTCTCCTCGCAATACAAGGGACACCGAGTCTATAATTATTGTTCGAGAGTATTTCTCTCTTGTTTACGCATGCGCGATCACAGTTTTCTACTCTCTAATATCCTTTTTACTCGTAAAACAAAGGAACCGACTCGATCTCCATCTCGTGCCTAATAGCTTTGTAAGAAATTCTGCTTTCTAACGAACTTTTTTTAGAAAATTCGATTTCGTAGAAAAAAATCAGACTTCTTTTACGAGAAAAAAGTAAGGTTTTACCGTCGTTGTTGGCTTGAAGTTTAGTTTAGAAATGTATAAAATACTCAATATTGGCCTCGATCGTTAAAGGTACTCTTAAAATAATTATTTCATTGAAAAATCACTCAGGGTTGTGCATTCACGGAATAGATTTCTAGTCTACAGTGTGAAATCTATAAAACATGGCATATTATTTTTTCTCGTAAAAGCAGTCTGGTATTTTTGCTATGATAATTTTCGAAATGTGTGTTAATGTGGAAAAATTTTCATATTTTGAATTTCTTGCAATTGATTGTCCATAATATCATTCAGAATTTCTTGAAATTCAACGCTTGTTGCTAATTGCCATATCAATACTTTCGGATTCATATTTTCTTTATCATATGTCTATTTAAGCTACTACAAAAATATAAGGGAAATACAAATACAAGCCGGCGTCAGTGGTTCAGTAGTTGGCACGCTTGCCCCCGATCCCGAGTTTCGTGCACTTAAACCTAGCCGAGGTCGCTCGCGCTTTTACGGGTGAGGAAAAATGTGAAAATGGCATTCTTACGGAGGGGAACACTAAAGATCCCCAGAGTGGCAAAATTTTCAGGATAGGGCTCACCCTCTGGTGTCCGAATTAGCAATAGTAGCATAAATTGGCGGAAGATAAACCCCATTTTGTCTTGTCTTGTGTGCATAAGAGTCAATTCAGCAGTCGAGGTTACAATTGAAGTCATTATTTCTATTCGCGTATAATGTAACGGTGTTAAGTTTCAAAAATACTATTTTATTTTTTAATGGAGGATCTGTATAATTCCAGATTTGTTTTTGGAATGGTCCTGAGTATTTCAAACAATATAAAAAATATTGGTGTTCTGTCAACATTTGCACATTACAACAGTGGAAAAATCTTAAAACTAACAGTAAGAAGTGACTCTTGAGACCTGAATAAGAAATAATAAATACCAGAGCTGATACAGCCATACCATAAGGAGGTTAACCTCCTTGAGCCATGCAGGTACATGTATGAAATCTATTGATGATTATTTATAAAGATGTTACTTAAGTTTTAAGTGCTACCATGATTTTAAAAAATATGAAAAACTAGACTGAAGTTTTCCCTGTTGGGCTTCTTTGCAATGTTTCTCACCCCACCCCTATCCATCAACTCTGGTAGTGCTATATACTACTAGATGGTGCAGCCATCCTTGCAGGTAAATACTACCCAGCATGCATCGACGTCTGGACTTTTTCTTTGCATGAATTTTTGTTGGAATTTGTCGGAAGCTTATATGTCTCTTTTTGTGCAGAATGGAGTTCTGTATTATACTATTAACAAATTTAAAAAAGTTTTAAGTTATTTGCCAATTACTGACACTCATTGACCAATTTTGCTGATGCCAGGAAGTAAGCACTCATACTGAAATTTGTTTACTCTGGAAAGAGCAACAATATCTTTATTTATTGTTTAATATCCTGGATTCCTGCAAAGCATTGCTGTAGTTTGACCACCAAAGGAATGCCACAAATTTGCTAAAAGAAGAAACTTGTCTTTAAGCCCAAGAGATTGATGTTGACCTATAACATCATCGCCTGGATTGAGCTCATTTTGGTACCATTATTGTAGCCGGTACTTTTTTTTTACTAATCCTGGAAAATTTATAAAACAATCGATATTTCTGCGAATGATGGCCAGAATGTGGTCAATTCTTACATCAAAATGATCAGAACGAGGAATCGAATGGTATTAACCGTGTATTGAAATTGGAGTTGTTGGGAAAAGGAGTGTGGTTGAGTATGGCAAATCGTACAGCCTACAATAACATCTTAACAAATCAAGATAGTGACTTGTAAGTATTTTTCCAAAGATTACGTATCGACAAATTTAAAAAACAGATGTAAAAAACAAATGTAAAAAACAAATGTAAAAAACAAATGTAAAAAACAAATGTAAAAAACAAATGTAAAAAACAAATGTAAAAAACA
>JAQGBF010000119.1:0-11802 GCA_034698245.1 Schendyla nemorensis | reverse complement strand
CTATGGTTGAAGAAATTACGGAGATTACAGATGTCATAGATGTGACAGAAGTTCCAAAATTTACAAAAGTTCTAGAAATTAGAGTAGTTTTAGAAATAACAGAGGTTCAAGAAATTACAGAAGTTGTGTAGAAATTATAGAAGTTCTATAAAATTACAGAAATTGAAGAAATTACAGACAGAAGTTCTAGAAATGACTAGAAAATCTGCGGAAATTACATCAGGTTTGGTTTGAGTGGCTTTGTTTGTGTGAGAAGGAAAAGAGTGGGGGTAGGGTATAAATTACATTATTTATTAGTGATTTTTTCAAAGTTGTGTCTGGTATATATTTTGGTCATTGGATGGGATGACGAGGAAGAGAAAGCTCAGAAAGCCTATGACATTGGTTGATAGTTCCTAGGTAGAAAATGTTGTAAGAATGGTGGGGAATGTGTTGTTGTGTTGGATGTAAAGGGGTGAGGGGTTGTGAGCAGAGGAGGAGGGAAGAGTTGGAGGGAAAGTGGGGTAAAGAGGTTTCCTGAGGGCAGTGGGTAGGGGTAGAAAGGGAGGAGGGGTGGGGGTTCTGGGGATTTGGGTTTGTGTGAGGTGGCAGGTGTGCTGTTAATTGGTTTAAAGGGGTGATGGTTTGAGGAGTGGAGTGGAGGAAGTTGTAAAGTTTTTGGGGGTATGGGTTGAGTTTGGTAGGTATGTGCAAAAGGGTTTGAGATATGTATGTTGTAAAGTTGAATTAATTTTGGATTCGAGCACTGGATTTGAGCAGTTGTTTGTTCCGGTGATTGTGCTAGGGTTTCTAATGTTATTTATGTTAGGAGAAGCATCAGTTATATGTCTGATGGCTGTGCAACAGTTATGTAAAAACTGTAATGCAGACAGCAACTGAATACAAATGCTGCGCCTATATAAAAGCTAGTACTGATTATATAATGCTAACTTTGTTTAGCGATACAAGTGCTGGGATTTTAGGTTCGGTATATGAAATCGCGAAAAAACAAATCATGAAAATTCGTGTCGTGAAAAAAAGGCAATTTAAAATGTATTTTGTGATCACGACATACTGAAAAACAGGTCTTTTTATACAGTATTTAGGTAGTGTTCGTATTTTTTTTAATCTTTCTTCAACCAAAAGAAAGTGTAAGTTTCATTACAGTATTAAATTGGAGCAATTTTCCGATTGGCACCAATTGGGTATCCAGCAATTTACCAACTTTTTTGCGAATACATCTTTTATTACATCTTTTATTACCTTGATTCTCCACGTGTAAATTAACATTACCTTACCTTACGAAGCACCACATTTGTCCCCGAATTTCAAAGTGCACACTATACACCACTTTTCTTCCCAATTTAAATTTACAAACTAAACCAACAAAAACACCATATTTCTCATTTGTCATTTGTTGACAAGAAATTGCAAACCCGACCAAGAATTACTTAAAAATTCAATTACACTGAAACCCAGCACACTCATTACACCAAATATCGAATTTTCCATTTTCGCAACGCAGAAATAACAACACATTAACAGCAAACCACGAATTACTATCCCCCTACTCAATTTATTTCCTCCTGCAAACCAGAACAACAAAACACATAAAAACAACATTTCAGCAACAAGAAAATGAAGTTTACAGGTATCGAACGAAACACCCTGGAATATCGAATCACAATAGACACTGTGAAAACTCTCTGACCAAAAATACGAGATTGTAATAACGAGAAAAACGTATTGCTGTTTTTATTTTTACCGACATGATTGGAAAGAAATTTATTTTGGAAAAGCATAAATATCAGTCATTTTTTTATTGATATCATTAAATTGAGATCAGCGTCAACGAAAGTCGGCAATAATCAAGTATTTCATACCATTTCGAAGAAAAATTTCACGTCAACAACATCCAAATAAAACGATAAAACCTGGAATATTTTTTTTTCTCGTATTTTCGCCCGGAGACTTTTCACAGCTTCCAATTAATAAATTCGCTCCATCCACCAAACCATTTAATTTCCCGCATTTATTCCACTTTAACATACTCAACTCCGAAAGCAGGTGGACCTTTAATTGGTCCACCTGCAGCTGATGCACATAGTTGCTCAATTTCTGATCTCCGCAATTTTTTTTTTCATCCATTCCATACTCAACACACAAAATAACAACTTTCCATCAATTATTCTTCTCTCTTTCATATTTTCCATTTTCCATTCCGCGCACTACAAAAACCATTCAACAAGTGATTATAACAAATGAACATGTCCGGACATGCGTGACTGATGTCGCTTATCATTTTGGCCCCTACACGCTCGCAAAACACTGGCTTTTCGACTTCTGGGGCAAACCGTAGATCACCCCTGAGCACGACACCTGCCCATAAAAATTATCATTATATTTTTTTTTGTGTTTCTGTGTGATGAGTTTTGTTGTTTGTGTTATATGGCCAAAGCGGGTCGATTTCAATCTATCCATCCCTATATCTTTTCTTGCTTCCTTCCCTCGATCGCCGCCAGTCGGCGCTGTATCCGGCGTTTATTAGTTTTGTGGTCAGTTTGTTTGCTTTTTATTTCCACGTCTCGTGCAACATTTATTCAATTGAGATCTATACGCGTCTCTTGGTTTTTTCGGTCGCTTGCCTTTGACGTGCGACGCACGCCACCAGGTGGAGATGCTTGGTGCATATTTAATGGGGGTTGTCGAGGGGCTCTTGGAGTGACCATTGACATCAAAGTTTGAAAATATTGGTGTTTTTTTGGAGAGTGTGGGAAGTGAGATTGATTTAAATGTGGTTTAGGTGGGGTAATTTGTAAATAAAAAAAATAGTAGCTTAGGGTTAAATAGAGGCACCCACAATAAATTTCTTGTGGTTTTCAGAGGAAATTTTTCAATGGATTTTATTTTAAATTTAATTTTTTTTATCAAGAGTTTACATTAGATGCCGAAAAACTTGGTATGCTATTTACGAGACTTCTTTTACGAGAAAAAAATATATCAGGTTTTTGGCCATTGTGGCAAGAAATTTATTCGATATGCGATAAATTGCTTCAAAATTGGCCACATTTGTTATACCGTATTCAGTTACTGTTAATACCGATTCAGAAGCGCGCTCTTCTATTGTTAAGGAGTTTTGCTTCTAACTCGATCAACCGAGTATTTTGTGGCCGAAAAGTACAGTGTATAGAACTGGATTCGATGGAATTTTCGACTGAAAGAAAAGAAGCTGGTCGAAATTAGAGGCGCCTATATTCGGCTGCGCTTCTAAATCAGCCACTAATAGGAATGCATTTCTGAAATAAAATTCTAGTTAACGTTAGAAAAGGTAAAACCTGATATATTTTTTCTCGTAAAAAGAAATCTCGTAATTATCTTACGAGTTTTCCAGACGATATTACAGTACTAGCAATTCTGCTTACAATTGATCAACATGTTGATACAGTAATCTATAATACGGCGGATTTTTTTTCGGTGGAATATGGAAATGAAAAGGAAGTTGTAAATTTAGCATGGTTAAAAGTGATTGGTTTTTAAGTGAGGAATAAAAAGTAATGAAGTTGTCGTAAAATTGTCTGGCGAATAATTGCGTTGTTTGTGCGTGTACACGTGTTGATAGCCAAATTGCATTTTCAGAATTCATTCGCCGGTAATTTACTCATTTACTCATTTAATTTCACTGAGCTGACAGTGACCAATGAAAAAGGTGCGAGCCAGAAATCAACATGTTTTTTTTTTATTATTTACCTGGTGCTATATTTAGAAGCGTAAGTGGTTTGCACTTTTAAATGTTTGATGGAGAGCGTTAAGCTGGTCTAATGGCATTAAAATTAATAAGGTTGATTTCTAAATGTACACAAAGACCGGAGACACTTTCATTACTACCAAACTGAGCTCATTATTTTTCGTAATAAAGATGCGCAGTAAGTAGAGGCACGAAATGGTATATCGAATCTTAAATTTCATCCAAAGATAAAAGCCAATTAATTGTAACATATAAATTCTCTTATAGAATACCATGGCGCGTATATCGAAGGTTTTAACAGTGAAATCATGCGAAAAACGGACATAAGGCAGGCTGAAGACATTTGTCCAGATAATAGAGCTGTCCGTACAATACAATTATTGGGATTGTCGATTAGTGTCCGGATTTTACTATATTTGCAGACAACGCGAATTTCACTGTAATTGGATTCGATACTCTCTCTTTATTCGCGTATTTTGTGAATTAGGGAATTTTTTTTGTCTTTACATTGTGGGCCGGCATTTATTGGAAAATTTATGGTAATCACGCTTATATTTCCCATATTTTGATATGTTGACTTTTTCAGATTTACGTCCATGTTAAAGTCTATGGCATAAAAAAATATATATATAAATGCTCCAAGGTTGTCTGCACACAGTAGAAAAAAAACATAGTAATTAAAATAATTTTTCATGATTATCCAATTAACTGAAACCAATTACCCTGATATTCCACCAAAAATACTTCCCGTCTCAACAGTGCCACTGACTGTGAAAGTTCTCGTAGCAAAATTACAAGAATTTATATTCCAGGTTTTACTGGTTCTGGCATTGTCGACATAATCCAGAATATTGATGGTAGCCCAATATTAGCCACATTTGTTAAAGGCAGTCTCGAAATACATTTCGCAAAGCCCATACTACAGCCAAACACTCAAGTTCAGTAATTGCCTTCGGCTCGATGCACAGTGCGACTTGCAAAATGCACTGGTCGCAAAGCTCCAGTTTAAAATAACTCGATTTTTGCAATTCTAAAATAAATTCCTCATCAACTATGTTAACAACTTGGAATTTTTTTTTCTCGTAAAAGCAGTCTAGTACTTTCGTTACAAGAACTTCCTAACATCACCCTTCCCATGACCCCACCTTTTCCACCCACCTCCATCTCCAAAACCAAAAAAAAAATCTCCATTTCTAAACCCAAAGAGTTGAATAGCGAAATTCCCACAGCAGGAAAACAAAACGTCAAAAAAAAACACCACTCGATTCAGGAACGGCCTCAAGCTGCCCAGACCTTAAGTTGAAGGGTCAGTGAACAGAAGCCAAACTGAAAAGAAAAAGAAAAAAAAATCGCAGATAGAACTGAAGGAGGAGTGTTTGAAAAACTACCGAAAGACGTAATAATAAGCGGGTAGGATTGTGCGTTGGGTTCCGTGGAGCCGCCCTGCCCTCCCCTACGCCGCCTTGGCCCGACTCGGCCCGGGCGAAGTGGGGAAGCGAAATTGCGGGGCTGGGCCGAGCCGAGCCCTCAATTAGAGCGTCATCACGCGGGGAGAAGCGCAATTACGGCATCGTATACCTGGGTATTTCGAGGCGGAGGAGGGCGGGTCATGGTGATTTCTTTTCGGTGGTTTAGTTCCCCCTTCTTCGGAAAGTGGGGAAGGAGTTTGTGCCTTGGGATGTTTGGTGTTTAAGTGTTGAGTTTGGTTGTGTAGATTTGTGTATAAGAGACGTGGGTTTTTTGTATAGGGGACGTGTGGGTTTTGGTGGTTGGGTTCGTGTTTCTATCGAAACGTCTTGATCTCCGTATGAGTTTTTCGAAAATGTGCTTGTTTTCAAAAACTAGTCAGTGCAGAACTTAAGCTTAAGGTTAGGAAGTTTTTTAGTACCAGAAAACTACACACATTCTCCTCCGAAAACTCCTGTCGAGATGGTTCGATGGGAACACTGTTTTGGTTTGGAAGGCGAAGAAATATTGCATACCTCCAAAAATCACGAATTGCATCGAGATCGCAAGATGCGAAAATTCTTGCGGCTGTCATTCGAATAGAAAAGTCTAGCCCATCAAATCAACCTTCTGAGCGAAAAATATACAGAAAAAATTTTTTATCAGACCGGAGCTTGGTTTGGTTTGGGAATGTGTCGGGTTGGAGAGGAGTTTGAGTGAAGAAGTGTAAATTTTTGTATAGGAGACATGGGGAGTTTATTATATGGGAGGTGTGAATCAGGGCGCTCGATTAGGTGCTACTTAATCGTAGTGCTACTGGTTGCAATGCAATCCATTACCATTGGGCTAACCGTTTTCATTGGATATCGACTAGGGCGATTTCTTTGGTACCAGCTGTACAATTCCAAACAGCAGTTCGACTGACTTCGGGGCTATTCTGTGCATGCAAAAATTTTTCTAAGTAAAATTACACCAATAACTTAACCTGAGCTTTTGTACCAGAATTACGCATATAACCTATATAACCTAACCGGAAAGTTTCTAAGTGTTGACGGGGTATATCACCTTACTATAGGTAACTATTTTCAAAAATTTATCCCTACCAAATCCTGTAACAATAACGTTAGTTGCCCAGCTATGAAGTAGCCACTAATCTGCACCCCCTTTGGGTTTGGTTTGAGAGGAAATGTAAATTTTTATATAGGAGGCATGTGGGTTTTTGTGTAGGGGTGTGTAAGTGCTTGGGTTTGGGTTTTAAATATTTGGGGACGTGTTTGGGTTGGTAGGGCATGGATTAATGCAGATTGTGTATAGGGCAGACTCTTTATAGGAGACAAGTGAGAGAACGTTTTTTGGTGGATAATGGCTGTCATTTTCTTAATCAGGAAAGTAATATCATGGAGTTTCCTAGATAATAACTGGAATCAGATTCAATCCCTCCGCAGTCATTTTTGAAAGAATTTTTTAAAACGAGCGAAAATAAAGAGAGAAATTTCATATACATTTTGCTTTTCTCAGGGAATTCAAAATCCACCAGCACCATCAAACTGCTGCAATAAAAACTTTGCCAGTGTAGCAAAATTCCTCGAAAGTAGGATTTAATGTCTCCTATAGTGTCTATACAGCTGAGCTTGGGCTTGCGCCATACGGAACACTATAAATATAGGCAAAGATAAAGCCCCATCAAAACGATTTACACAGAATTATCTTTGAATTTCCAAGAACCACAAAAAACTTTTAAAATATAAATCATAATGCAAAATGTGCTTTTTGTCACACAAGAAAAAGAAATCACTGGTGCATTTTAGCAGTGCAAATAACAAGGTTTGGAGATTTTTCATAGCAAGATTTTTCGAGCGACGAAACAATGTGAAAACGCAATTTCTCTAAATATTCCGTTTAATTCTTAGCATTTCCCTCATCTTGCGAAGGCAAATCGTTTCTATATCATCTAATCCTAGCAATGCTAAAACACAACTTTTATTAATATTTGGATTTCATATATTGAGTCAACATTCGAGACGAAAAATCGCTACTAAATAAATACTGGCCACATCAATTAACCAGTCTCAAGATATATTTTTATCTGCATTAGAATTTGATTCCTGTTAGTGCCGAAATAATTTCTAGAACCGAAAAATCTAAAGGGCGTTATAACTTTCACCATAAAACACTCTACACGCGAAAAATTTAATACATTACAACAAGAAAAAATTCCCTCGCACCATAAACCCCGCATTTCTATTTCCACGCGCAACAAGCGCAGAATTTTAAAAACCACGCGAAAACCCTACGGAAAAGCCTTCCGCTCCGTCGTCACGGTCGACAAGACGCGTTCCGTCAATTTGTCGTGCGCGTGTTTATTCATAAACGCGCGCGTTTTCTATGTAAATGAGTCCCAGGGCGTTAGGCCGCGCACGTTTCCCTCTTAATTGGATTTCGTTCGCTACCGTGCGAAACTCTTACATTGCATTTGCATCTTGTCTTGTTTCCGGTTTACTTTTTCTCCCCTTCCCTACCCTGATTGTTTTTCTTAATTATATTAAATGATCGTTTGTTTTGTTGTTTTTTTTTTGCAGGAGGTTCGGCACGAAATGCGCGGGTTGCACTCAAGGCATTTCGCCCAGCGACTTGGTTCGGAGAGCCAGGAACAAAGTGTTTCACCTCAAGTGCTTCACCTGTATGGTCTGTCGCAAGCAGTTGTCGACGGGTGAAGAACTGTACGTGCTGGACGAGAATAAGTTCATCTGCAAAGAGGACTACTTGTTAGGTTCCACCAACAGCGGGAACAAGCCGGCCAGCTTGCCACCTCACCATCACCATCACCACCATCATCACCATCATCATCACAGTAAGTAGTGTTTTTTTTTGTTTTTTTTTAATTGAGTTGAACATTGTAGCGATAACTTGATCGTAAACGACAACGCAAAGTTAGGAAAGCACTGCAGCCTAACGCGGAAAAAGCTCCTAAGAGCGGACATAGGATTTCCCATTTCTTAGCATAGGTCTTGCTATGTCCGGTCTTCAGAGCGTTCACTTTATCATGTATGTAACGCAATAGCGACAACTTGGTCATATGCACCGGTAATGCTAACTTCTGAAATCACGGCAGACTAATGCAGGAAAAGCTGCAAACTCTTATGTCCGGTCTTCAGGACGTTCACTGTGCCTTACATATTTTTAATATAGCAGCGTCTAGTTATAATAATTCCAAGCGACAGCACAAAATTCTAAAACTAAATACAGCAAACTAAATACAGCAAAAGCTCTTAAGACCGGACATACTATTTCCTATCTCTTGTGCTAGGTTGCACGATGTCCAGTCTTCAGAGTGATCACACATTATTATGGCCACATTTTAACGTAACAGTAACAACTTGGTTATAGGTGACACAACCTAATGCAGTGAAATCTGTGAAGACCGGGCGGGCTAAAGAAATTTGTTCGGACAATATAGCTGTCTGGACATTGCAGCAGTTTTATTATTGTATTATAATAAATGTGACGACTTGCTGATTTAGTGTCCAAATATTACAGATTTCCGGATTTTACTATGTCCGGGGAATGCAGATTCCCCTGTACCACACATTAACGTCAACAAAACCGCGTCACAAAAATATGTCGAACACTGTCCTGACATTACCAAAAGTAACTCGGATCCAGAGGCAAGCGGCCAACCGACTGGCATTTTTGTAGTGGAAAGAAAGAGTTTGAGGAAGAAGTGGGGAGATAAGAAGGGAAAAAGTATATAAGTGTGGTGGATGGGAAGAAAAGGTAGCAGTAGACAGGGGGAGGTGCCCTAGGCGGATGAGAAACGCGTGCAGGAATCCGGCTACACAAGTGGAACAACTTGGATGGAATAATTGCGCGGGAAAAAAAGTTGAGATGGAGAGAGAAAATAAGCCACATGGATGAATTTGTAGGAAAAAATTGGTTTAAAGAGGGCGTGTTGCTGGAGGTTGGGGAGGGGGAAGGTGGGGATGGTTGTTTGGGTGCCTGTTTTTGGATAGATCTTTTTGTTGCATTTTTATTTCTCGAGGTATATTTTAAGTTGCAAAAGCTGTGTTTAAGACTTTCTTTAATTCAAAGAGAGCAGTTGGTGCTTGCGTGCAGTGAGATGAGCTCTGAACTTTAAACCTAATTTTAGGTAAATGTTATGTGGCAAAGTTTTAATATGGGTTTTGTACAATTTCAAAATTTTCAGACGTATACAATGTATGCGTATATTTTTTTAATAAAGTTTTGTGTAAGGAACATGAACTAAATTAAATGGCTTACGCAATTTTTAATTTCATTCCGAAATATGTTACAGGAGCCTTTAAAAAGTTTTTTATACAATATATATGTTTGTGTCTGAGAATTTTGCAGTTTCACTAATCCCCTATAGGTCAGTAGCTATGTACTCCAAAGCTGAGCAGTGGCCACTGGTAATGAAAGCCTGCACTTTGTGGCGGGCTGAAAGAATGGAAAATGATACAAACTTCGAGCATTTTGGAACACTTTGCTGCTTTTTCTACTGAAAGTTATTTTTATGAACGTGGAAGCAATATAAAAAATGAGCTGCTCCGCCAAATATGACCAGACTAAAGATGCTGATTTGTATGCAATAATATAAAATCTTTAGATAAATTGAAACACTATTTTACCTATCATCTAGTGTACCATACAGATGGCGCTAATACCATTACCATAAGCTCTCTTTTTTCATTAATGAAAGAAGTTTTAAATTGTACTGAAATGATGAGAAAATGAAAATTGTAATAGAAACGCTTAAAGCCATGCCTTTTCCCTCTTTCACTAAACACTAGGATAAGTTTTCTGGCTAAGAAAAATTCAAAAATGAATTATTGAATTTCCTAGACTTCGCATTCTCCGCGAGCTCAAATTTCTACATTGACTTCTACCCGCTTTGTCATTGCCATATCGCTATACACATTTATTTTTCATATAAAAACCGCCTCAGTTCCTGTTGGCAAAAATTCATGCCGTAATCCTCGCTTGTCTTTTTACTGCGCCCTAATTGAACGATCGATCGCAACCTATTAAAACGCAACGTTTACAATTTTAAATATTCATCGCTCCCCAAACATTGATTCTTTTTCATTTATTTAAAATCCACGCAAACAGAAACCCGCCGCTTTTCCATGAATACTTCATCTTTAGAAAACCAACTTTCTACCCCACCTAAAGCAACTCGCTAATAAAGCAGAAAACATCTTTTCTGGAAAACACATAAACAAGACCTGTAACGGACATCTCCCCCTCCGTGTAATTTTATTCATTGTATCCTAGCACGCAAAAAATACACAGCAACGTATAAAAATAACAATTTCCAATTTCACACTGCCTGACCTACTTTCCTCCTTTATGTACCGTTTTTTCAAACTTTCACCTTCCCATCAGCCGGACTTTTATACGTTATTAAAAGATAATGACTAGTTACGGTTACTCGCCGTAAAAAGACAAGTCGAGACCCGGAAGGTCGAATTTTTAAGTTGGAGTTGGAGTTTTGGTCTGAGATTCGAAAGCTGGTTGAAGGTGCTTTGTAATTAATATCCTCTATGGGGTATATATGGTTTTATCCAGACATGGTAAAATCTAGCCAGCTGTAATGTCCAGACAATGATCTGCAGTCTCATTTAATTCTGTAATGTCTTGTCCGGACAAATGTCTTCGATGTCCGGTTTTTACAGATTTCACTATTTATGCATAGGAGGCTATGTAATCGATAAAGTGCCTAGTGTGTCAGTCATTCATTATCACGCTTGTATCGACTCGCTCATTCCGTAGGTTACAGTTTCGCAGTGCAGTTTTTGGCCTGCAACAACAGAAGGGTCTTATACGCACTGGCTTTAAAAATAAGCATTAGCTAAAAGAATAGGCGTTACTTTCATATGCATCAGACATCAGCCCTGTAGCAAGCATAGAGTGATCCTCATGCTTAAGCATGACTTGTAGCATTACTGCGGCTATTTTTCAGGCATTGGGTTGTTTGGTAAACATCCGCTTGAAAAATGTTATCATGAGTAACTAAGTATTTTCTTAAGATTTTATTTTAGCGGGAAGGTGTGACGAGTTTTTTTTTTTGCGGTGGAGGTAATAGGTAGTAATGTGATGCAAAATGTGCGATTGCTTTATATGCGAAGTGGGTATGACCAATTGGTTTGAGTAGGTGATGGGATGTTGGAGGTGACGGGAAGAAAGCGTAACTAGTTATTAGTTTTTTTTTCGGTGCTGTTTGTATATGCAGAAAAAAGTTGTATGTTTTTTGTGTAGCTGGTTATTTTTAGGAATGAAGTCTTATTTATTGACAGATGTCTTTGTGTTTAAGCCAACTGCACTGTAGATTTTTAGGTTATGTCATAAGAAAATAATGATGGTCCATATAGCAGTTGGACGCCAAATTGGCTTAGACTAAAGTTTGACTTGAATACTGCAGCTGATAATTAAAGCAATGGTTATTTCATGCATTTTCGAATTCTTGGCCTCAAAGCACTGCAGAAATAATTGAAGACTAGTGAAACCGGCTTTGGTGGGGCGATTTTACAAAATTCTTATCATAGTCGCCAATCCTACTGTGTATATAGCATAGCCAAATACCCAATCCACTAAAATAAAATCAAGAAATCGGA
>JAQGBF010000118.1:0-11868 GCA_034698245.1 Schendyla nemorensis | reverse complement strand
GCCATTAAACTAGTAATTTGGATCCATAGATTTTTATAGCCATGATTTTTTAGGTTTTATATAGGAAATTTTCTGCTGAATTAACCTTTTACCACAATGTTCCTATTATTATTGAAATGAAGGTAGAAGTCAAACCTCCCTGCAGTGTCACTAAGTCTGTTCCCTACTGTTTGTATACAACTCATCTGACCCTCAACTATGATTGGACAGGTCACTCTCTAAAACAAGGCAGCCCTCCCCTTGACCACTGAAGTGGCACCTCAATCCTGCTGGCCTGGAAACCTGCTATCTGAGAAGGAAATCATTTTTTTTCTCTATCCTTCCATCCCTGGTATATTTTTAACCCTTTTAAGTTTCCCACAGCCAACATTGTCACCTGACCTCTTGACCACAAGCTTCATCTTCTCTATGCCTTCTCATTATTTGCTTAAAGGCAAACAGTCAGGTGACCTGGTTAGAGGCTAGAGGCTTTTAATCACCCTGGTGGAGGCTACATGAAAACTTCTGAAGGAAGTGTGGAGAGGAAACTCCTGCTGTGTATTCTAGTTTGAGCTGGCAAGGAGTTTGGTGTGGTGAGGACAATGTCCTGAGAGGGAATCCCTGGATGTCCAGATGACTTACACACTTCTGCCATCTTGATCCCACCCACTCTTATATGGGCAGGAGAGGGTACTGTTGAGTCATCTAATTAGAAAGAATCCAACAAGTGCAAAAAGAGGCTATAGATGAGGACTAAAGCTGACACCATGTGGTTTGCTGTGTCCATGTTCCCACCTGACTCCAGGGGTCCACTGTCACCAGTGAGGACTTTACTGCCACCATATTGTTGGCATAGCTGGTGCTATGTGCCTGACTGTGCCTGTGCTGACTGTCTGTACGCTGCCCATAGCAGGTACCCTGGTGGTACTCCTGTGAGGTATAGGTGGGGTAGTGTGGCTGATGTGCATCAGGACAATGATCCAGTCCCTGTAATGAATAGGCCCAGGAACCCTCAGCATAGACTGCTAAGGCAACAATCCATGACAGCTGAAAGGGTAATTATTATTTTTTTATTGTTACTGCTGTTTAACTTAATTATGAGAGTTTTCTTGTTTGTTTTGATGTTTTATGGTGCTCTGGTTGATTGGTTTTGGACCATAGGGCATATTGATGAAAGAAAGGGAAGGAAGTGGTTTAGGGCTGTTAGGGGAAGGGAAAAAAGGTCTTGTAAAATATTTTTGGTCAAGAGATTTTTATCAGGTGTTGTGGGAGAACTTGTTTAACTGTTTTCCATGCAACTTCCCCAGCCCATTGTTGTTTTTCTTTGGCTGTAAATTCAGGAGAAAGTGAGATTTATATTCAAATTGGTGTTGTGACATGCTTGGAAGTGTTTGCAAAGACATCACATGTCTTGAAGACAAGACTCTAAAGTATAAAAATAACTTTTTCTCAAGCAATGTTGTCATCCCTTGTGGTGAAACTGGTTTATAGGAGTGCTCTTAGACCTAGAGGCCTTTTGTTCAATTGTTTGGCTTAATTAAGCCTAATAATAACTTAGTCAGCCATAGGAGTATGCAAAAGTTGTATAATTTATTCAGCTTGGGTTGTAAAGTTGGGGCCATTAAACTAGTAATTTGGATCCATAGATTTTTATAGCCATGATTTTTTAGGTTTTATATAGGAAATTTTCTGCTCAATTAACCTTTTACCACAATGTTTACCATTATTAAAACCTCATGCACACAATGCCACAACAGCAGCCTCCTTTGAAATATGACCAGTTTTTGTCAGCAATTATTTTAATGGCATAATTTAAGGATTACAAATGATTAGTTGACTGACAAAACAGCATTGAAATGTGTGGGCTAATGCCCCCATGGGTTCCTGTGAAAGCTCCCAAGAAGTACACTCAAGGACAGCTTATGCAGCACATAGTGGAAGAATAAATTAATTCCTTATGTTGTATTGCTCTTCACATGCATAAGACATGAAACCTATACAAAAACTTGTCTAGTTAGCATGATGATATAAGTTTCATTTTCCCCATCATCCCCTCTTCATCTTTTTTTTTGTATGTCATAAAAAGGGTCTAAGTGGAGTCTCTGTGTCTCCAGCTGGGATTTGCATATGAGACAAGACAATGGTTTGTTCTGTAAGTCCTCCATTTTTTCCTTCGATATAATAGTGGTTGCAATTTAAAACAAGGTTGAATGATGCTGAAAAAAGCCTTTTATTAATCTCTTAACATTTTTTTGTTGGGCCTATTTTTTGTATACAGGAGTACTATGAATAGGCCTTTTAGCTTTTGTTTACTTTATAGACAGAGTCAAAGATCCTTTTGAGTAAATACAGAATTCTTATCTGAAGTCCATTGACATTGGGGATATAGATTGACTAGAATCTTAAATAATGTGTATAAAAGTAACTACTTCAAAGTGGTCATAAGGCAAGAGATGCAAGAGCCTAATAAAGTTTAATGGCCTCCATAATTAAATATGTAATTTATTTAATTAAATTTCTTTATGCTGAATCAATATTTTATCTCAGTTAATGTAACTTTCCTTGTTATCATGCTTTATTTTCATATTCACAGCCATTATCTGTCAGTAGAGGGCTCATTTGTTCATGCATGACAAAACAGAAGGTGAAAATTCACACATTGAACTCTAGTCAGTCCATATGTAGTGGGTGTAGGGCCTAGGGGCCAGTGAACCGGATTAAAGAGCTGCTGTTAATCATATGCCATGTGGACCTGAGTTTTATGACATGACAGTTAAAATGTATTCAACTGGAACCCAAGTGTTAATAAGAAGGGGGATAATGAAATGGGCATAGAACAATGACATGCAAAACAGTGTGGCACAGTCAATTGTCTCAGATGATGATGTCAATATTCTAATGTTTTACTGTTGTTAGTTAAAAGTGTCATTTGACCCTATGTCCTGCCTGTTCCATTCTTGTGATGCTGTTAATTGTTTTAAGGTCAGTTGAGGACAGTTTATGGGTTTGGTTAAGATGGTGTTGGTCATTTCCTGTGCTGGACAATTTGCAGAATATAAAAAAGAAAGAAATTAGCATTTGATGCAGAGGCTGGTTTTTATTGCTGAGATGATATTAGAGAAAGAGTTGAAGTGTAGGGGGAGCTGAAACAATAAAGTTGGATGTTTATAGTGTAGGATTAAATTGATTACCATGTGAGATGAGCTTTGAGTATTAAATTTGTTCAGAGGAAAGATCAATCTGGTTTTTATAGTTGGGAATAATTCAGATTTATTGAAGGTTTTGCTCCTTAGGCCTAGCAATTATATGCAATAATATTAGGCTTAAAACTTTTTTACTGCATAGCAATAGTAAATAATTAATAATATCTGATTAATTTTTTATTACCATAAAATGCACAGTAATTGTTTTGCAAATGTTGATTTTGATTATATTTTCTGTGTTGAAAACTTTTTGCTGGCACCTGAGGCAAAGTTTTTCAATAGGCTTATCTTCTAGTGTAATAAAACTTTAAAACTACAGGAAATATAGGAAAAGCTCATGTAACTTACAAAACTTTATGATGTATTATATTATTGCAAATGTTTCTCCTACCTAACAAAAATGTAAAAACCTGAAGGTAGGATGAGACAGAAGTAATTTGGCTTGTAACTTATACATGCTTATAAGCCTAATTCCAAATTGCTACACTGCAATGCTTTTACAGGATAAAATAGTTTAACTCTAGTCCTTAGGGGTGAGGTTCTATGTTTGCATTGCAGAAATAATCCTGAAATCTGATAATTACTTAAAAACCTTAGGTCAAGGAATTTGCTTTTAGCTTTAACAGTTAACACTAGACTCTGGTTGCTTAATGTCCTGTACATCCTTTATGCAGATTAAGAACAGGATTTCAAGTATGTAACAAGATGTAATTCTTTTTCATAATATTTCCATTGCCCATTTTGATATTTTTTTACTCAAAAAATGATCCCACTCCACATCAGTTCATAAACCTCTCACCTCTATGGCTCCCCTGATGACCTCTCCACCCACATAGGTCATTTGTTAGGGTCCAGAGCCAGGAAGAAGGAATGAGTGATCCCTGACCTTGATGCAGGTTCTCTTTGCTCTCTTCCATCTCCATTCAGGCTATTAATAGAGTGCAAGAAGGGGGATTACAAGCTATAAATTCTGCTTTTAGGCCTTAGAGGAGTGAGCATCTTAGCCCTAAGTCATGTGGGAAATTTCCTGAACATGGCATCCATCTCAGGATCAAGTGGTTAGCATTGAAATGTTGGAAGTAATGTATGGCTTGTGGATTAGATTATGCATCATGGATGGCTGTATAAGGAAGAAGAAAGTTATAGAGATTTTGAAGTGAATCTGTTGTGCTCAAGTAGAATTCCTTGTTCCTAAACTCATTTCACTAAAGGCTGCAGCAGGAAGGTTCTGGGCAGCTAATTACAGTGTTGCTTGTCATGTCAGTTATTATTTCAATGACTTGAAATTGCACATGTGGGGAGGGTTGTGGAGGTTATAGAATGGAAGGGGAAGTGGATAATTATTTTTTTAGATGGCTATTTATGAGTGGCTGGGCTTGCAATAAGTCCATGAGGTTCAGTAAGAAAGTTAATGTGGTGAGATGATCTGTTAAGGAAAGATGTAGTGAAATTTGGTTTTAGGCAGCCTTTTTTGCCCTTGCCTATGTGAAAAACTTAGAATGTAAAAATGTAAAAATGTAAAAATGTAAAAATGTAATAGTTCTAAAAAGTGAGGTGACACTGTGATACGTTCTAACAGAAAGTAGGTAACAGTATAAAAGTTCTAACAAAAACTGACAATATAATAGTTCTTAAAAAACTTAACAAAAACTAAACAGTGCACAAGTTCTAAAAAAAATTAAAAACTTTGTTATAAGTCTAACAAAATCCAACAATGTAATGGTTCTAACAAAATCAAACTATGAAAAAGTACTTTAAAAACTAACAAAACTAATATTTTACTTGCTAACAAATAATTTATAATCTTTTGGTTCATTCTAGTCTAAATTATCTTTTCACAATGTACCTTGAAGTGCACAATAATTAGTTTACATTGCTCCAGAACATACACTGTATACTAATACTAGATGGCATTGTTAATTTACAGACCATAAGCTCTCAATTGTCACTGTATTAAAACACAAACTAATTAACAGAATGTCACAGAGGTAAAACAATTTCCACAAGTCTGTTAACAGTTTAAGCTCTCACCACCAGAGGTCCCTTCTATTTCCAGTTTCAAACATAATTTAAACTGTAAACCAATTTATCTGTAGGAAACCAGACTTTAAAAAAAAAAAAACATGTTAGCTGTTCATAAAAATGGTGATTTTGTGTTGTACTGTGCTTGGGTGGGAAATGTAATGAGTTGCAGTTTAAAATGTGTATAGTTGAAAAGTCACATGAAAGACTTGATGATTCATTTCCTGGGCTCCCTAGCTTAGCATGAATAATTGTCCTGCCCATATAAACATGCAACAGGGTGACATTACTGGCTCCTATATTTCCCAGCCCAGACTTAAAATGGATCAGTGGATAAAATTTACTCTGATCCCTAATGGCATCCAGCAGACATAAAAATGGCATAATTTCTGAAACAAAGCAATACAAAAGTTGCATGCAATCTGATGCATACATGATTCATTTTACTTGAACCAGTTGTGGTTTTATTTTATTTTTTCTTTTGTTTCATTTTTTTGTTGCAAAGATAAGAAAGTGTCTCTGATAAATTCTCCTGCTGTCAAGGCATCTTTTCCATTGCTGTATATTTCTTTAGTAAATCAAGAAAAAATATTTACCATGGCCAGGTGGGTGTGCTACAGAAATGGGTGAACACTGGGTTGATAAATATCTAATGATGGCAAAAAAGAGAGTACCAAGGATGTGAATAATGCATGTTGTTCTGTTTATGAGTGACAGGAGGTGGGAAAGGTATTGGGTTCCAAATACTTTATCTGTCTGGGGAATACAGAATGAGTTGTGGGGATTAGGCTTTGTTAGGGAAGTTTGCAGTAAAGAATCTGCAGTGTAGCTAGAGAAGTTTTATATAGATTTAGTTTTATGATTAAAGGGTGTACGGTATGTTTAAAGTTGATATTAAGTAATACACCTAAGAGAAAAAAATGAGTCATTAGTACCATATGTTGATACTATAGGTGCAGTGCTGGAATGTTTGTTGTATCTAGTCCCTTGTATCCTGGCATGATCAATCCATGAATTAAAATAAATTAGTATTGTATGTCATTGCTGTTAAAATACTTGTGATATCTTGTCTAGTCCCTTGTATCCTGGCATGATCAATTCATGAATTATACATGTCACTCTTAACTGATTTCGAAGTTTCATGGATCACTCATGCCAGGTTACAAGGGATGGATATCACAGGCATTTCCACAATGCACCTAGCACCAGTACTAATGCATACTGTTTGCTTATAGGTGTAACATTGTAAAACACAAAGTTATGAAATAATCGAGTTGAGAAGGATAGTTCACCTAGATTAACAGACCATAGCTTCACTTAGTTTTATACATGAAACTGTATGGAAAAGCAAATGTTTTAATGGAGATATTATTGGATCTAAATTATTGATTCTTCTTCAAAACTTTGAGTCCCATTTTTCTTAGATATTAGTTTTAGATTTTATAACGTGACTTTTTAATGCTTCCTTATTGCTGTATGTATGTTAAAAAAGTTAACTACAGTAATAACAATGATTAATGGTGTGATGAGTTTGAAAAGATTAAAAGTTGCATAATCCTATTAGTGTGTATTCTCTTAGCTTGGAAATATTTGCATGTTCTTATTAATTTCTATGTATTCAGTGACTGTGTTGCTGTACCAAGTGCACTTAACTGCTGTCAGTTTTTTTGCTCTGAAAAATAACAAACTTCCTAATGGAGCAAACTGTATAGAAAGTTGCAAGTGTTGTATATGAAAAAAATAGTGCATGATTCCTAGATAGAGCTCATTTTCATTTTGCTGAATGAAATTCATATACAATCACTTGAGAGTGATAATATCTGAGGTAAATATACTACAGATAAAAAAAATGCCCAGGTGGCTTAAGTTATCATAGGAATTGGACACCTGGTGTTGAAAAACAGAGTAAAAAAGGACAGAGGAAACTGCAATGTTTGCACATTATGAATTCTATCAGTTAGAACCTTTAATTAGTAGACATGGCTGACTTATTTCAGGAAGCAGAAATTAAAGACTAGGGGAAGATCAAGGACAAAAGTGCAGTGAAATAAAAACAAAATAACAGCATAAATAACACCAACAAAACAAAAAAATCATCAGTCCTGCAGTGAAACCAAAAGCAATTGTTCGCCTTGGTCATTTCCTGACAGGAACTTATAAATCTGAATTTATTTCATATCCTCTGATTGTGAATAAAGGTAATTTCTTTTACTTTTCAACCTACTTTTCAAGGCAGGGTGAGTACACACAACTGTGGACCCATGTAGAGCATGAGATGATGAAAAATTCATGATGGCTGGCCCCTTTATTGAAAGATCCATGTTAATATTCTCTATAATAACTCTTATCCTTGAGTGTTGCTGTTAGGACTATGGAGGAAGTTGTTATTGGCCTTTTCTTATTTACTTCCCATTAATTCATAATGCCTTATAATATATAATCTGCTTACACTGTAATATTGAAACTTGTAGTAATGTAAGATAAGTAGCACATTAGGCTTAATAACATGCAGCTGCATTATTAATTTATTATGTATGTTTAACTTGAGGCATATGTAATTTGGTTGCAGCTCTTCATGTTTCATTAATGTGGATTGTAGTAGATAAGCATAAAAAGTGGATAAAAAGTTAAATTTTTTTCCATGGGCCAGAAGGCCCTTTGTTGTAGTTCTTGCAGCTGTTGCAATCAGCTGAGTGGAGAAAGGGAACTTTAAAACCAGTTTTATGTTATAAAAGGGGCCAGGTGGATGTCTGACAGGTGTTTGTTGATAAAGAAAGATGGAGTTTAACAAAGGAAAAAACATTTTTGTAGGGAGTCCAATTTGGATGATTTGTTGTATAAATGTGTTATTCTAGAGGCAGGCAAAAGGCTCTTGAGAGGCTTCCTGGGCCATTTTTCTCTTTATATTAGCTGGCTTGTTGATTGGAGTATGAGTTCACTGTCAGCATAGTTAGTTGGCTTCTATTTATACTTGATAAAATCAGTTTTGGCTGTTTAGCATTGCTTCCAGGCCATTGGCCTCTTGCTGTGTACGTAATTGAAGAATAAATTTGTATGTTTTTAGCTTATGTTTGATGCAGAACTGCAAAGTTGATGAATAAAATCCCTGCTATGGTTATGAGTAAATTGGAAACTTTTAGAGCTTAGGAATGTCAGTGAGCAGAAATTATTAAAATAAGCTGCTATACAAAACTGTACATTAATACTGTATATCAGTGTGATGTAATAGGGTGCATTAAATGGATAATATTACAACATAAATTTAGGGAATAAGGTTTTAAAGTTCAGGTTCTTCTTTGTTCAGTAAATGGTTTACTATTAATAAGCCTAATCTAACTTCTTTCTCTTAAAACTCAATTTTCAGAATTGGATCATTAATTATAAAAATAATTTTATTGTGTTCATTACTTTAAGATGGCCAAGGTGTAGGCTGAAATTATGTAATTACCCATACCCTAATAATTCAAGTCTGGCAGGAAAGGGAAGAGATTAAAAAATGGTGACCCAGGGCCACTAATCATGGAAATGTGATCTGTGAGCTAAGCCAAATGAGTTGCAATTCATATTCCTGGTGGTTCCCTCAACCAAATTTGTATGAAAGCAATTACATGAAGTACACTTTGTATATGTGAAGCCTTACTACCTTTAATTACATGCTGTTGAAATCATAAGCACTAATAATTAAGCCTAATCTGTATATTAAATCTATGCATTATTCATCTCATGCAAATGACATCTTGGTATTAATAATTTCTAATTCATTTACATTAACACATGTCAAGAAATGTGGTGCAAGGCTAGAAACCTTCAGCCAGGGATAATGTCATGTGCAGTGCAGTTGTCTGCTTAAAGAAGCAATTTAAAATGATGTTTTGTCAGTCATGCAGTGATGAATCTGGCCTTGCTGTTTGCTGGCATCTTATCAAGAGGGTTGCAGCCTTCTTCACCACTTAAAAACTTCCTTTAGGATGAAGTTCCTCTTTAGAAAAGAAAAGAGGCTGGACTTTTAGAAAAAATAAGTGATGGCAAGTGCCACACCTGGCTGCATTTAGGCCTAATTCATGTAAATAAGACTACTAGCACCATAATAGGATGAGGAATGTGTTTAGCTATTTGGTAATTAAATTGTAACAAATTTTGTACAGAAGGTAACTAGGATGTTCTCTCAAAGGAATTTTGAACCTATTTTTATCTTTGGTGATTCAGGTCTGAAGGGATTTTTGGTGTAAAAATACCTTAGGCTGTTTAGATCTGGGATTCAGTCTGCTAAGTTGTTTGATTTGGGGAAACTATTTATTTGAAGTGCTGTTGTAAATATTTTGACAGTTCTGCTTTGTGAACTTGACTTTTCCTCTTTAGTGGGAGATTGAATGGTTCAAGTTCAAATTAAATTATGCTGATTAAATTAGTCTTTGTTCTTTTTAAATTGCAGTTTTTAATGATAATTGAAATGTTTATGCAAAAAATAATTGGATTCAAACTTGCATGTGGCCAAGCTAATTTTTTTTATATTTTTTCTTGTTAGTGTTCTGAATTTAAACTTTTTTCAAGCAGCTGATATTTTTTATCCTTACCTAGCAAGTAAATTGCTTTTGCCAAATAAAAAAAATACAAGGAAAAACACTAAGCAAAAAATTGACAGTAAAGTAATTTACAGAAAATGTCATGGTTAAATCCAATCTGATTTTTCATAATTTTTTTGATGTTGTCACAAATTCTAGTTAAAATCTTTTATAGTTAAAATCTTATCAGTAAATTACTTGACAAAATATGCTGAGGAAGGAAGTCCAAGGTCTTTGAACCATCAAACAGCAGCTGTGAATCAGTGCAGAGTCATTTTGTTTGGAATTGGGTTTTTTTTGTGTATGTGTTTAGTGGGAGGAAAGGATGGATATCCAGTGACATCTAATTATTCTTAATGAGGGAAAATTATTATATCTGTTTTCATTTCAAGGGGCTCTTGGACTGTTTCTTGATCCAAAAAAGAAGCAATCTATAGATAGAACACTCGGGTTTCTTCAAAGGAATGTTATTATAGCTCAATAGGCTGCAAAACTAGTTTATTGGGAAAGCAATTACTTTTTTGTTTTATTTTTTATTCTAACACATCATCTTTTCCATTTGAAAACTAATTGTAGAAGTACCTATGTGAAATTTGGTGTTGTTATGTCTAAAGCAATAAAATAGGCCCAAGTTACATGAAATCAGGTAAGGAATTTTAACAGTTTCCCATCTGAAGAATTAAGCAAACATTTTTCTGTATGAGATTTTAACTTGAAGTTCATGTCAATTGCAACAAAATAGACTAAATTGTAATTTTCAGTTTGGTTTTAGTATATACTTTAATGAGAAAGTTAGTTGTTGAGTATGTATATCTAAATCAGCCTGCATCCATGTTGCCTTTTATAAGGTTAAAAAAGGAAAGATTATAATGAACACATTATCTTTTAAGTATGTGTATTTTAGAAACATGAATGTTTGTTTAATACAATGTCTACATATGCAGCAGTTTTTTTTTAATAATTACTGCACCATTTTGTTGTTGGTTTTAGAGTATTACAGAAGATACTGGCATTAGAAGTTCTAACTAAAGTTCAAATGATAAAAACTTAGGAAAACATGGAAGAAAAATGATGAAAAAATTGGATTAAAGCACAAGTGCAGTCTTCTGGCAAAATTTTAAAGTGGCTGCTTTTCTTTCCCAGAATCATATCAGCCAGCTGTTCCCTTTAAAATGAAATCATATTCAGCATGGTGAATTTGAGCCAAAGGTTTAACATTTGAGGTTTGATCAATCATTTAACATTAGGAATTGGTGAATGGAAATATGCCATTTGAATTTATTTGATTATTTCTCATAGCAATCTGAAAGTTTATAGCTGTAATTGGATTTATGACACAGCAGAATATTTTGATAATTACTGCCTTTTTCAATTACCTTATATAAACTGCTTATAACTTATTTAAATTGCCTGGCTTTGTACAGATTATATATAGCAGACTGTCATCTTTAATACAGGAGATTTGCAATTTCATAAATTAACATAATGGAGAGTTAGAAAACATGCTCAGAGGTACAATGCTCTATATAATACAGGCCTTTTCTACATCAAAAAACCAATAATTGGTGTTCCAAAGTCTCCTTTTGAATCACCATGATACCTACCCACACAGTTGAGATGAATGGACTCCTTAGAGAAAAATTGGCAAAAGACATTCTGTCAATTTTCTAGGACATTAACATCCTCACATCTGCCATTTAGCTTCTCAGAATATTTTCCCTGTCAAGCATTCTCCTTATTTCTCCAATCTCCCCTTTAGATATCATGTCAAGACTTAACCATAAGATCCACAAGATCCAGAGTGGAAAAATTATAGGAGTATGTCACACTATCTGATGTTTGTTATAGGATGTTATTATTTCACAGTGGAAGCCTCAATGTAGAAACAAACTAGACTAGAAACGGTATTGTTTAGTCCATTGTTTGATCTGTCCGGCAGTTTGAAAATGACTTTTCAATTACTGCCACTACTATGCACATGCGCATATTTTGTAAGAGAAACCAAGACCAGTAATTTTTTAAGGTTATAGGGCCTGAAAAATGGCAAGCTAAATTATACTAGTGTATTGTCAATTATCTAATAAGTATAAGCATGTTTGTTG
>JAQGBF010000117.1:0-11892 GCA_034698245.1 Schendyla nemorensis | reverse complement strand
CGAATTCCTTGTGATTTGTATTGCTATTCAAAGCATTTAGCTGTCGCAATTTAACAAAACGTACGCGTCAGTAGAAATTTACTGAGGCGTTTGCGGACTCTTCGATTATCCTATCACCTACATTTATTTTGTAAGATTAGCATCGTATTTAGTATAAAGAAAATTAGTGAACGCAGATTGTTAACTTGTAGTCAATGCATGATTTCTACAGTAGTCAACAAAGAATGTCTCGAGAATGTTAATTGCCTTGAGAAATCGTGCATTAACTAGGTATGCGATCCGTCCTATAGCAAAACCTTCTCACTAAAAAAGCACCCAATCACTGTCCAAATCAGTCTAATGCCCGTTGGTATTGTTAAAGAAATATTAGAGAGTTTACGCAGCACTTCCTTTAACCCTATACTTATAAACGCCATGTTTAGCAATGGGTTTTTTTTTAAGTATAAACTTTTCATTTGACCCTACGAAATAATTTCTTATAATAACAATATTAAGTCTTTTTTTTTTCCTTTTTTTCTATCTTCTAAGAAATGAGACCGACAGATTTTGTATCATTAGGTATGTATGTACTACATTCAGAAACTTATGACAACAGCATTATTAACACCACACCAGATTAAACAATCAAATTTTATATACAACAATATAGTAGCTGCATTCAAAAAATACGAGTCTTAAATGTGTTAAGAGGTCTTAGGTGTTAACTCATTGTTGGTAAACACTTTTAAAAGACTCTTACTTTTTGAATGTAGCTAGTGTGTTTTTCATTGTTTAATCTTGTGTGGTGTTGTCTTAAGTTTTAGTGTCGTTTCATTTTATGATCACTTTTCTGGTTCTAACAATGATGTAGCATCAGTCTTCCAAAGCTAAGAATTTTCATCCATAATATTGTCTCATTCTGTAGAAAATATGTTGCAACTTAATTTTCAAGAAGCTGTGAGTAATTCGGGACAACTTATATGACAGATGTACTTTATATTATATTATAATGTAGAGACAGTCAGTTAAAAAAAATTAAATCTTACAAAAGTCAACTTATATCTTACACCTATCACTTATACTTGGTCAAGGTAACAATCCACGCAAACACCATTTTGTAATTGCGACAGCTAAATGCTTTGAATAGCAATACAAATCACAAGGAATTCGATACAGACTATTGATTTTCATTCATGTCTGCTGTCACTTTTTAAATCGATGAACTTTTCTATGTATATGCGTTAACTTTATGAGCGAACCGCGGTTTATGATTCTCCAATAGTTCATATGCGCTTAACTTTGCTTTCGCACAACACACAAGCTGCATTCAAAACGTAGTGTATTAGGGGTGTTAAGAGGTGTGTTAGATGCTAACACAGCTACCTAGCGATTTCAGCCGACACGATATAAGCAAGCAGTTTTCATTATGTCTGCATATTATATAGTCGAAGAAAGAGATCGTAATGCCGCAGATGATGATCAGATGTTCTCGCAGTAGTGAGAATATCGGTATATGGGACAACGAGACGAGAAATATGCTATGTCAGAAATCAGACAGAAGCAAAGCACGGAATTCAAATAGACGGACCAGACACTTTGGACTCACGACCTCGGATTTTATCAGTTGTGTCTCCACTACGGGGAACGCGTCTTATCAAACGCCAAACGCTGATTAACGCACAAACTTCAACACACAAAAAAATATCGAATTATATATTAGCACGAACGATGCTCCGAGGTTTAAGCGCGCGTCGCTCGTTATAAGGAAAAAATATGCGCTTCACTTTGTTATTGTTATTTTCGAAATAAAAGAATGGGCAACGGGACAGGTCGGCCGACGACCCACCGAAGAACCGGCCTCAAATGAGGGGAAAAGAAGGGGGAGCAATTCGGGTTTGGAGGGACACCCAACTCTGCTTCGTCTATTTTTGCGACCCCGAGGCCCATTTTTTCCTCGTGCGCGCTTCAACCATTTTCATCCAAAGGGGGGTGTACTTGGATCGTGCTCAATTTTTTTTTATTTATATAACTTTTTTTGGGACTAATGCCCCACCCCTGACCATGTCGTTCTTTACCACTTTAGGAATTGCAATACCGAATCGATTGTCGTTATTTATTATCATCATAATTACGTAGAGAGACATGCACGTGCAGCGCTTAACAGGAAGAGCGAAAAGTGATTTGGAGGCCACGTGTTTAGCGCTTACCTTGGAATGATATTGTTGAAGAGGAGAATAATCCTCGGCCGAACTTCCCTCTGGCTTAAGCATCGTGCCCATGCAAAGATCCTTGTGTGCCACCTTGCATTCCTTATACATGTACATGATGACAATTTCGGGGCTGGGCTATCGACGAAGCAGCCGAGTTTAGTTCATCGTCGTTCGCCCGCCGACCACCAACTGCTCACTAACTTCCGCGGACAGAGGGCGCCAAACAACCGACTAGAGCGCACGGCGCAACAGCACAACGAGCTAAGCTGAGCAGAGCAGAGTAGACCAAGAGAGACGAGCCAAGAGCGGAGCCGAGAGCGGAGCCGAGAGCGACACGCGCACCAAACGCAGCCACCTAACCCACCGCCAAAGGCCGCCAAGCGGCGGCCGGTGCCAATCGCTAAAACTAATTCCGACGTTGCATCGTTTCACACTCATGCCACCCTCCTCTCTTTATCCCCATTCGTGCACGGACCGGTTGTTTGCCCAACCCAAACCCCGCTGCATCCAAAATATAACGGAAGGGAGCGCTCCCAATACGATATAATAACTGCTCAAGGGCACCAAAAAAAAACCGACTTTTTCATCTTTTTCGCTTCTCAGCTCGCTGACGTCAGTTTAAAACGCATCCAATCAATTGTCCCGACCACGTGCGCACGCACCACGACTGCGTCTGCAACGACGGACGCTCCTAGGTTTTATTGCAACTATATACAACTTGTAACCCTTCCTGCAGTAATGCATTTGCCGGTATCTCTCCTCCTTCTTCCTCACCGAGCGTCCTAATCAATGTTTAACGCACTACATTTACTTATAGCAACGAGGACATGATTTATTGAACAACTTCCGAAAAAAAATACGGACGCCTCGGGAAGGAAAACGAGATGTGCGCGTGCATTTTGCATGAGAAGATATAAAAAAGCAGAAATACTCGAGAAACGAAAATCTTTATTAATTTATAACAAAAGTACAAGAATATGTAAAATAAAATTGAAAAAAGTTGTTGCATTCGTTGTTTTCTGGCGTCCACTAGAAGAATTTTTAGCTCGGCTGGAGTTCCGCGTCTGCAATCAACAGAATTGAAGTCGATTCAGCAGTTAGCAGCAGCTGCCACCGCACTGCCCAACGACACACTACCCACAAACCAACGCACACGCACCCAACACTCGTTAGCCAGGAACGCAGCTGTGGTCGCCATTCCCACTACTCGATGGACTGCGTGGGAGGAGAAGAAACACCGAGGGAGATGAGGAGGTGCTGGCGAAGGGAGGACCGTTGAACAGAAACGAGGGAGGGAGGATGGAGCAGAAATGTAGGCGGAAAGATAAGCGCAGTCTCATGAGCAACAGGTCAAGGCGCGCGTGGAGAGCCCACTCCCACCCCCTTCTTCTCCGATGATGTCATCGCCTCGTTGGCCCATTTCCCCCTCCGCGATCCCTTCCACGGCACCTCCCGACGCCTCCCGCCTTCGCCTACCGTCCGTCCCGATGGCGTCACGTTCGGTTGCCATAGAAACAGGAACGCAGCTGGCGTCCGTGGAACCACCTGCCCCCTCTTCCCACCTCCTCCTGGCTAGGGCGAGGTGAGGAAGAGACGTTGACCTCGGGGCGTGCACGCGAAACCCTAACGCCACCAGGGTCAGCCAGCGAAAGACACTAGGGATGGACACCGATTCGGGGATGCCGACGCAGATAAAAAAAAAAACAAGTACAACGCGTCCGCGTAACCCGCGTGCGGATTATCAAAGGCGTCGGCCGTCTCAACCCTTTGAATCAAATGTGACTGGTAGCCCCTGGTCAACGACCACTTAACACGCATGCTCGCGGATATAATTCAACTCACCTTTGGATTCTTCTTTGGGTACAGCATCTGGCAAAAAAAAAAATCGAATTGAAACGAAATGAAAAATCAAAGTGAAGTTAGTTTGAAGATAGGGGGTGAAGGGGAAGGGGAAGGGGGAAGGGTGACGCGTGTTGCGCTGGCCAATTATTGACATCCTCAGAGCTGAACGGCAGCCGCAGGGCGGCAGAGCGGGAAAAATCTGGCACCGAGCCAACGGCCCCGTACAAGGACACCCTCAGGGGACGCCAGTCATCTCGAGGGGGCCTGAGTGTGCTCCGGGCCAAATCCAAGGCTAAAAAGAAGGCGGCGGTAGGATGGCGAAGAGGATGGCGAGGAGGGTGGAGGGTGGACATCTGATTAAGGCCTATTTCTCAGCCTGGCCAAGCAAAGCGCGTCCCATGGGCTGTGACGCTGAATCAGAGCCAAGGCGAGACAGTTTGTTGGGTGACCCTGCCACAGGCGCTTCTTGTCAGCACCGGCCATGTGTTTGCTTCACTTTTTGCTCCTCGAGTCGGGCGCCGACATTCTGCCAGGGAGGAAAAGGGTTGCTGCATTCCCACCCTCACTCTGGATCAAGATTTCCCGCCATAAATTTCTTCCCCTCCCGTCCCCCCATACGACTGCCTTCCCCTTCCCCTTCCATTCCCTGCCTGCTCTACTCTACCCTCTGCTCTACCCTCTCCTTTGCCTTCGCTGTCACATTATCATCATCACCAAACAAGGTCATCCATGAAATTCTCCGTTTGTCGCTCACCATGGGCGGCAAACGGAGAATTTCATTATGCTACCCTCATCTCCACTACGCAGCCCTCATACCTTTACAGAAATCATCCTGCATTTCCCTCCATCGTTCATCATCGGTCGCTCGATCGGTCGCTCGATTGCTCCAAGAAAGTCCTGCAACAGCAGCAAACAAATGAAGAAATTCCGGCTCAAAAATGTAATGCGTACGTTCGTACGAATGGTCAAAGTCGAAAGGCGTGCACAAAAGGAAATTCATTCGAGCTCTGCTAAAATTAGACCCCTCATCCTTACACCCTCATCCAAGCGCATCTTGCTCGCGTTTCTTCTTTTAGAAAATCCAAATTTAAAAAATATAAATAAAACTTTGTAGCTCCCCAAGCTTTCTGGCGAGTGGTGGACAGGTGAGACGGAGGCCAGATTCCGACTACTGCTCTATAAAACACACGCCAATAACTGTTATTTATAAATGCATTTTTCTGTTTGTACGACGCGCGAGTCCCGCATCTAGTGGCGCCAATGTCAACCCACACGCGGTCACACGGAGGAGGGCTACGTGCTAGGGGCTAGCAAAGTGGTGGCGCGCAGCTGCCAGACGTCTTTCATCTGTTCATCTGTGGATTCGACTCTAATAAAAATAATCGACACCACGCCCACAATAATGGCTGCCGTCGTGCAACAATTGTCCTCTCGTCGCAACGCAATGCGTCCAATTTTTCCAAACACTCCAGCTGCATTTCATCTTCCCCAGAGAGTCTCCTCATTAGCATCTGGGACTAATTCTCGCCAACCGGAAAAGGGTAACTTGCATTTCTTTTTTTTTTTTTTTCTTTTTTTTTATTCGTGGGAAAGAAGCGCGCGCTTCGAGAAGAAAATTATTTTTAAAACGATCAGTTTTCAAACCGCACCCAATGCCAATATTGAAATCTGTCGGTGGAGTTGCGGGTGAGGGTTGGTATCGGGTCTAGAAGGGAAAACTGACTCCGAATCTGAGGAGGGTGTCCAACTTGCCCTCTAATTAGTTTCCTACCAAAAGCGGGGGCATGCCAACAAAAAGTGTTGGGCGCGTCAATTTTTTTGCTTTTCTATTTAATTAAAATGATGAACGCGTGCCTAATTAAAATAATTCACACATTTTGACTGGCATCGCAATTCCCTTAGCCTGCTCCAGTGCTCCGCGATCAACGGAGGGGATGAAGAATGATATGAGCACGACGTTACGCTGGATAACTACCAAAGTAGTGGCTCCTGCTTTTCTTTCTTTCTTTTTTTTTATTGCCCTTTAAAAGCAATTGGTAAGGTAGTAAAACGTCCACCTCTCGAATCAACTCCAAATTTATTTCCCTTTTTTTTTCTCTCACATGTCGCCGCCACTGTGATTGAAGTGTCGCTGCTCCACTTGACCGGATATTAGGCCAAATTGGCGAGTCGGCCATCTTCTGCTATCCATCACTTAAACGGCTTTCCGCCCATCGAAAAGGCGAAAAAAGAAGAAATAATTCGCAGCGCGTCTATTTTCTAGTTGCTTAGCAACTACTTTTTCGGAGAGTACCATACGTAGTAGAGAGAATCGAAAGAGTAGGGGAAAGGGAGACGACGTTGGGAGCGAGTAGTAGGGCTGACGATGTTTTTGTTTTCCGCCTGCAGCTATCGAGGCGGCGTTATTTCTGTAATTCAAATCCGACTATGAAACTTTAATCGCAAAGATAACAAAAATGAGAAACGTGGAATAGGAAAAAATAAAAACAAATTCTACACAAACAAGAAAACCACTCAAGAAATCAAATAAGAGCAGTGGCGTTTGGAAAGCGGCAGAACTGTTTTCGCAGATAGACGCAAGTAAAAAAGGTGCAGTCTTGCAGTGAGAGGTCCAGATTTAAACGTCAAATAAATAACGACGAGTTAGCCCGTAATTAGAGCGCGTCACACGAAACGCGGCGAGAACGCATCCAATAAAAGTGGTGCAACACAATGAAAATGGACAAGCGGCCAGTGGAATTTATGGAGGGCTATCACATCGCCCTCGTTTACCGTCCCCTCTCGTGCCACCTAGCGTCCTTTCTCCCTTTCTCACTCCCCTCATACTTGACTCGCCTCTTTCTCCCCTCTCTCTCGCTCTATCCATTTGCTTATTGCGGGCATTTTGTTTCTCACTCGATCCGCCAGGTGGTTTGATTCCACCTGAGAATGCTAATTAGGGCGCCTCGGTGCAGCAGGTGCCTTTGCTTTTAACTACGAGTGCAGTTCGTGCCCGTCGATCCGAATGATCTCATCAGGCGACTCGTCTGATGACCCAAATGACCAACCATTCCCCCATCGAAAACTCTCCTTTTCTCTTTCTTTTTCTTCCTTCTCAGTCTTGTGGCGTTTTTCGTGTTCGAAGGTCGAATGTGCTGAGCTTGAAATACGAGTTACGAGATTCGGACGATAAATCCAGCAGAGACGAACGCCTAATGAGAACGACCCATAAAAATTAATAAGAGCCATAAATCCAAGAGACCGACCACTGGTCAACACCGGCCACAGGTGAAGCTCCCCCCTTGCCCTCCCTCATTAATGCGCCCCTTTCGGTGGGTGGAGCTGCGATGAGGTGAATTTGCCACGCGGTTCGGCCCCCACCAATCACGGCGCGCCGATGACGCTGTCGCCCTCGGAATGCGGTGCCGCGCCATCAAATCCCCGACCGAGTTGACTAATGAGATGTTCTCGGGAACCAAAGGGGTAAAGGCAACGACGGCCGAGCCTTCGCCTCCTTCGTTGTAACGAGGGTTGCGTGCTTGCCGAGCAAACGTACGTACCGAGCGAAAGCCGAGAGCAGGTGCGCCAACTGTCGAGGTCACCTTCCCAGTCCACGAGCGACTGGTCAATTAGCGACGCCCCTCATTACGCATTCCGCGTACAACGAACCTCTTTCCCGCGGGTCCCAAAACTCCCCCCCAAAACTCCACGCTGACATAACCACAACGCTATACCTAATCTACCACGCCCACAAATTAATCAAATTGAGCCACTTACCTTTGCCAATAAACTGCTTGATCGCCAGCTATATCCGAAATGTATCCGAATTATCATTTTCACCTGCGAGATGCGCAACTTGCGTTCGCCACGCACGCGACCATCGCGCCAACTACGCCGAACGACGACGCTCATGCTCTGCTCACCATCGTCTCCCTCGTCCACTTTCTTCTTCTTCTTCACTAAAGTCTAAGAAAGAAAAAAAAATCAAATATATAAAAAGAAGAAGTACAAAAAAAAGTAAGGCAGAATAAAATGTTGCTAATTGACATTCCCTCCCAAACATGCCACCAGGGAAAAAGACAAAACAGAAGAAGAGAAAAGGACGAGGGGAAGGGGGGATTGAAGGAGGGGGAAGAAAGAAGGCAGACGCAGGGGTGGGCATTAATCGATCACGACCAGCGGTGATCAGTCGCAGGCCTCTCTTTTTTTGCCTTCTCTCAGGAGTATGTTGGTCTGATAATTTTTTTATTGTGGCGGCTGGTGTGTGATGGACGCTTCTCTCCTTTTTCCCCAGCACTCATTCGGCCATTAATCAAATCACAGTTTTCACATGGAATTTTCTCCCCTTATTCAGTTAAAGCAAATCACAAATTGTGTCGAGATGGCATTAAATTCAGCATTCATATTGTTATGAATTCGTTTTAATTAGTTGCGTGTTTATTTGCTGCTGTAACATTAAGCCATCCATCCATCCATCCATCCACATCCATCTGTCTATCGGTCGGTCGTCGTAAGCATGTGTGCAGTCAGTCTCGTTCCTTCCTCCTCGTTTTCACGGTCCGAGAAGGCCGAGTGGGACAGGAAATGGAAGTTCATTGTAGCGAAACCCACACAACAATACGAACGCAGCAGGACGGCCGACCGTGCGGCGGCGAGGACGGAAAATGGGGGCGCGTTACGTCACTTCCCTCTCACCAAGAAAGAAAAAAAAAACGCCAGAAGCAGCAGCAGCAGCAGCAGGTAGAGTAAGCATGTTGACACGGCGGACAAAGTAAACTAAAACAAAGAAGAAGAGGAAGCAGGGGAGAGTGGCCTCCTCCTCCTCCCTTGATTAGCTCCGCTCCAATTAAGACACACACGGGTGGGGAAAAAGGCCCTCTCCTCCTGCTCATCGTCTTCGTCTGTCTAAATTTCATTAGCAGCAAGCTCGGATCGCTCGAGGACGAACGGGAGAAGGTGGAGGAGGAGGAGGAAGCCGTGTAAGGAAGCTGCACTAAGGTCGGCTATAGGCTTGGCTATAGGGGTGGCGCGAGGTGCGGCGTCGTCTCTCGGGAGTTTTGTTTTTCTTTTCGATCTTTTTGGCTTCGGAGGCTTTAGCGCAGTTGACAGACACGATGCTGACACGAAAGCAGGGGCGATTCTTTTTTGCGAGTAATAAGTTCCATCAGTGAGTGATCATTAGGAACCAAACACGAATCGATCTGCTCCTTCTTCCCCTGGTGGACACTTTGGGCTTCTTTTTGCCCACTTCTTCGTTTTGTTGGGCGGTAAAGCCAATTAATTGCGGGGGCGGACCAAGCTTTCTCTCTTTCTCTCGCTCTGTACTCCATCCCCCTCCCACCCTGCAGCCATCCGCAGAGAAATGCTGGGGTAGAAGAAGAGAAGGGGCAATGTGGGCAGCCAAATGCTGATCAATCTCTTCAACTGATTGATTGGCCTAAGGGGATTAATGGTTAATCATGAGTCTGTGACAGAAGCAAACCATCTTTTTTTTTTTCCTCCTTGCTTTCTTTTTGAACCCTTCGTAACCACCCGCACTCATTCGAGCACGCCCATCTAACAAACAAGACGCGCCTCCCCTGGCGTCTCTTCCTTCTTCCGCTACCGTCTCCTCAGCCGTGACGTCAAAGCTAACTTTTTATATAACGGTCTCGAGAAGAAGGAAGAGTTGCAGCTTTAGCAGCAGGAGGAGGAGGGAGAGGAGGAGGAAGGAGTCTGCGCAGTAGGCAAGGGATGAACGAAAAACTTTTCTTCTTCTACTACTTCTTCTTCTTTCCTTTTTTTGGGGATTATTTTGTTGAAAAAGAAGAAAAACAAAAACGAGGAAAGTAGAAAAAAAAAAAGGAAAAAAAAAAAAAAAACCGCCAAAAAAAGAAAAAAAATTGGAAATGGAAAAAAAAGTTCTTTTTGGCATGAGAAAAATTTCATTCATATTAAGAGAGAAAGAGAGCAAAAGAGAGAGGGAAGCTGTTTGACAAATGAGAGTCCTCGCTCAGAATCCAAGAGACCCAACATCCTCCACTATCACACAAAAAACAACAACAAGCAAAAAGTCATTAATCATTGGCGGATCTCTTTCAGATCAATTCCCCAGCATCCAAACGCAGCATCCATCAAAAGAAAGAAGGGGGAAAAAATCCAGACGCAAAGAAGTTGCAACAAGAAGCTTAATAAATTCAACGGATTAAAAAAATTAAGTGGTAGCACAATTATTGACGGTCAAATGACCGACCCAATAAACGATAAACGACCAACAAATTCACTTTTCATTCAGCATAAAAATGTCATAAAAAATATATATTTTTTTAGTTAATTGTTTTCGTACGAAAAATTTGCCAATTAGAATTTAATCCGATATACGTCAATTACTAAAAAATCAATATCTTCGCCAGCAGTACCACCGAGTGACAAATAAATATCGACCAGTTTCCGATTGTGCTCGAGAACAAAGTCCATAAATGTTAGTTCGAGTGGACAATCAGTTATGATTTCACTGGTCCAATGGTCCCAAACAATATTATCGTAATGCAAAATATCTTCTATCGGCCATATTTTGCAACGGCCGTAGTGGAGAATTATTGCTGCACACAGCCACGTTCAAAGCGAACCTAAGTAAAATAAAAAGTGCCGCCCACTGTTCACTATCAACGCGTGAATTTCATTCAAATCTGGGGATTACTTAATCCTTATGGTAAATCAAAGCAATTTGCATGCAAGCGTGCGAACTCACAATCACCAAGCGCATCGCGAGAAAAAAAAAGTTACTTCCGGCGTTACCCGAAAAAAAAAATGAAAGAAAAAAAAACAAGTTTCGCCAAAGGGTTTAGTTGGCCAGGAAGGGGTAAAAAAAAGACGACTTAACCAACGCCCTCTTTTCAGATTATCTCTAAAAACTTTTCGGCATAGCACGACCTGCTTGCTTCTTTTTTTGGTGTCTTTTCTATTTAATAGAATAGGGGAAAAAACGGGCAAAGTTAGAAGTGAATGCCACGGATATAGTCATTTGCATGCGGAAAAAAATCGGTTGCATAGCAACGAACACGGTGCTGAGCGAAAATATTCTAGTGGTCAACTTAAAAAAAAGTGATTTTTCATAAAGGAAAGTCGCTCGCGCGCATCTCTAAAAAAATGGCGTATAAGTTTTTTTTTTTTTTTTTTTTTTCTTTTCTTAGCTATATGCCCATATGCAAAAAAAAAATACCTATTTCTCAGTGTGGATGGCGGGTGAGACAAAAGCGGAACGAACGAAACTTGCTAGTGGACTCGCATAGAATGGTAACCCGAAAAGAAGCAAATTACAGCGTTACGAAGGGAAGCTTCTTCTTCTTTGCAATTATGCGCTACGCAATGATAAACGCATTAGCCTACTGTGCTGCGTCATCCCGGTCGTCATGGCAACGGAGGATGATCCCCGCAGAAAAGCCGCGTTTGAATTTCGAGGTGAAATTTTGTACGTAAACGATGTTGAAGCCAATTCGCCTTAGTCACACGGGGATAAACGCCAGCTTCTGTCACGCCAAATCTGATTGAAAAAAAAAATCATCATCGCATCAAATTGAAAGTGAATGATGCAGCAGAAAAACACAGACAAAGTCGTCAAAAAAGAAACAAAGAGAGTGCGATGGCCCACCGCACCGAAAAAAAAAACCCTTCCTCTCCATCTTTGATTTCTCATGCAAAAGAAAACATCGAGAAAAAAGAAAGTAACGGCCCATCAGCGTATTGATCTGTGTTGGAATGGAGTCGACTAACGACATCTCTACCCACCCCTCTCTCGCACCGAACATTCCTTCTCCCTTCTTTGGTGAAAGAAGCGAGACTCTCCGCGGTGCGGTGGACTTTTAAGAAGGGCACGCACCACCTGAGCAACCGCAAAATCTTA
>JAQGBF010000116.1:0-11895 GCA_034698245.1 Schendyla nemorensis | reverse complement strand
ATTCCATTTCCATACACCCACATTGACAAAGCTGTGCCACTTTCACATTTTTCCAAACACGGAAAAATGTGACCTACACTGGCCGGGTTTGAACCCGCATCAACCGGGTTCAGAGGCAAGTGGCAAACCAACTGAACCACCAGTGCCGGCCATGGTTTAATACTAAAGCATTAATTCCACTCTAAAGAAATGCCAAATCCAGGGTTCCCCAAATCCCAACTTATCCTCAATCCGAAAAATTTCACTGATCCCAGCTTCATTTGAATCCGCAGCCCACCTCGCAAAATACTCAGAGGATCTAAAACCAATCACCCCGCAGAACCCAAAAACGCACGACAACCGCAGCTTTAAAACACCACGCCGGACACAATTTTCCACTCCCAATTTTTTTTCTTCTCATTTAACAAAAACCATACATCAAACGCGCATTCCCCCACACACGCAACCACCAGAATCTGCAATTGCCTTTCGAAACGTACAGTACTACCAGATGAGGTCGCAGGTGCGTCTCGGGTCTTTCGACCCCTTCATCATCAGCAGAAAGAAGAGGGCGACCTTCTTGGACAAAAAAAAACCCTCGATAAATTATCCCTTTTCCTGACGTGTTAGTTTGTCGTTACGATGCCCGCTGGGATACCCACCGCACACATCACGACTTCCGAACCAAAGGGGACGAACACCATCGCCACCTCTACCACCAGCAGCTGACCAGCGTACGAATGGAAGCCAAAAAAAAAATAATAAGAAAAAGAAAAAGGAACTCCAACCAACACCTTATTTTTTGCATTGCCTATCTCTCGTCCTCCTACTGAGTTTCTTTTAAAATTCTTCGCTCGGAGCGACGTCTCCTCGTTAGATTTCTCCTCGGCTCATTAATCAGAACTTCAATGGGCCTGAGCTGTCGACTTACCGTGAAAACGAAATTTCTGGTGAGTATAGAAATGAAGTTTTTATTTTGCGTGATTACTTTTTCGCGTGGCGTATTTTGACGCTATTAACTAGATACAGCTGCAAAAGCTGTAAGAGGTCAGTATATGGATTGGATGTCGTTTTTGTCTCACGACCCTGATAGGAAATGTGAATAAAAAATTGTGGATTTTGTAATTAATGGAATATGTATATGTAATTTTCGGGAAGATAATGGGTTTTTTTGTGTACTCAGTTTTTTGTGGTTTTTAATAAGTTTTTTTTTTCTTTTCGGGAAAATAGACATGTGTTTATTTGTGTATAGTCGTAATGTTGTTGATTGCAATGATGGAAATACAGATGGGGCCTCAATGTTAAGTGGTCGTAAATTTCGCTTATAGACATCCTATGCGGAATGAATTGAAAATGGGTTTTTGTAGACGCTGTGTTATTTTGTGTTCGCATGGAAGTTAATTATTGTAGTCTTAATGTGTTTTATTATCGCTAATAGTCATTGAGAACTTAAAATTAGTTTTCCAGCCTTGCTAGTTTATTTATGATGAAGACCTAGTTTTAGAAAATTCAATTTGGGTTCTGCGCACTAAACGTTATTTCCATTAATTAATGCTCAGAGAAGAAACATGAATTATGCAATAGCTATAAATAAGATCTAGCTCAGAAAGATACTAAAGCTAACAAAAATATATATAAAGTTTAATTTTAAGCATCGTGATGGCGTAGATATGCTTCTATTTGACACTGTGAAAACTCTCGGACCAAAATGACGAGAAAAAAGTGTATCCTCTTCACTGACATGATTGGAAATAAATTTATTTTTGAAATGCATAAATATCAGTTATGTTCGGTCGATATAATTGATTTGAATCAGCTTTAATGAATGTAGGCACTATATTCAAGTATTTTATAGACCTTTGAAGATAAATTTCGAGCCAACAATGTCCAACATGATAAAACCCGAAATACTTTTTTCTCGTAAAAGCAGTCTCGTATTTTTGCTCTGAAACTTTTCACAGTGTCTATTATCTTTACATTCTAGACATTGATTTGCTTATAGAAGAAATTTAATTAACAACTTTTTATCCCTTTTATTCCCACGCATGCACAAAATGGAATTTTATGGCACTGGTTGTTTTCTCAAAGGACAATAAAAAAGGTTTTGATCAGGGCCGTTTCAACTGATCAGTAAGAACCTGTAAACCAAATATTTTCGTGGCCAAAAATAATATGCTGTGTACATGCTCAGTAAACATAATCTAAACAATTCTACGAATTCATGACTATATAAACATAGTTTTGCATGGGCAGGTAAATTTATTTTACTATTGCATGATTATATGCAATAGATCAGTAAATTACACAAACCTAAATATCAGGTAATGAACTGTGAACTGTGGAACTGCTGAGTAATCTATCATAGACTTAACAGATTCAACAAAACAACAACAACTCCAGTTTAATGTCGCTGGCGATCACAACTAATGGTCATCGGCGACAACACAAAGTTTCGAAAATACAATATTCCATTTCCATTCACCCACATTGACAAAGCTGCGCCACTTTAACATTTTTCTAAACACAGAAAAATGTGACCGACACTGGCCGGGTTTGAACCCGCATAACTCGGGTTCAGAGGCAAGTGGCAAACCAACTGAACCACCAGTGCCGTCATTTTGCAGACTGAACGCACCTATTGATGTATTATAACAGATAACTTATCTTCCTTTTAGTTATCATATAGGTGTGACATTCTGATTCAAAGTTAACAATGCTTTTTTACTAGTGTTAGTTCCATGATAATAAAGAAGACTTTTAAAAGTCTCCATTATTCAACCCTAGAACCTCCGACCTCATTATAACATCACACCTATTTGATAAGCTGGTTAGCACACTGTTTTTCGTTAATTCATAGCAACAATGACTTGTTGCATCACAACTCGTCATTGTCGCTATGAATTAACTCTAAACCATGCACTAACCTACACTTAATTGTTTCTCTTTATTTTATTTAACACCAATCTTTTATTTTATTTATTTTAGGTAACAATAGTCATAGTCCTTAGTCTTTAAAGCACTTGTTACTAGACTCTTATCTTTACCTAACCTAAAAATAAAGCATATCTATAGACATTAATCTAGTTCGACATATGAAACACTGTTCTTGTGACTAATTATTTCTTAGTTTCATTTTAACCAAACCAAACTTATGCCCTCATAAACCTATTAACCAGGCAAAACACAAACAAAAAAATATTATCACATCACACCAAAAACATTAATTCATCACATTGCCCCATTAACTCCCTTATGCCCAATCCATCACCCAACACAAAAAAAAACCATTCCTACATCCCAGCTCCCAATAAACAAAAACCCACATAAAGCAATCAACTCTTGCAGCCCCAGAACGAAATTACGTAACCATAGCTATATTCTCATCGCACAAAAAGACAGGACTCTTCCGTCCTCTGCCCCTTTATCTCCCCAGCATATTTATGCGATAGGGATGAGTGCAGTTCACCTCCCAACACAAGAGAAAGGGCAGCAGCAAAAGACAACCATCCCCCATATAAACCCCTTTCCTTCTCCTTTGGGCCTAATGTCCACTTCTATTATCCCAGAGGCTTTGCCCATTTTTTCCTTCCCATCTTCAGGACTGGACAATCTCGTTCATATCTAAGTGGACACTAGGACCAGTCCAGGTGTGTCAAATGCCCTAAGTGTCCAGATTTTTTTTTCCTCTGGTCTTGTGTTGCAGGTAAGTTCACACGGGCCAAAATCCATTCATAAAGGAAGCTGGACTCATCTGATCACAAGTGGTGGACACACCTGGACATCTGCTGGACATTTGTCCACTCCTTTGATCTATCACCTCTAGTTTTTAGTTGGGGGGGTCTTTGATGGAGGTTTCCTCTTATGTAAGCTCTGGGATCATGATAGGGGTGTTTTTTTGTTTGGGATGTTTGATATAAAAGGGGCATGGTTGAAGATGACCAGTTGCCTGGTTTGAATGGGTTGGGTTGGAGTTGGGTGGGGGTGCTTTTAAGCAGGGCGAGTTGGGAGTTATGTCAGTGTGATGTAATAAAATTTCCATTATAATGGAGTTTGGTAGAATGTAGCTGTGGTGGTGGTGCTGTGCAGCTGATGTTTTATAACCTTGGTATGGTAATGCAGTGCTGATGTTTATTGCAGTGGTCAGGTTTATAAGTGAAGGTAAAGGGTAAAGGTATGTGAGTGGAGATAAAATATAAAGGTATTTATATATCTATATAAGAATATTCTAAACTTACCAGCTTCATAAATAGTTATACATTAAAATATTTCAGGTACTTAAAAGTAAAAAAAGGTACATCAAATAGAATTTTCTATTGCATTGTTTTACAGCACTAACCTGCTTAACCATAAAAAAAGACCTTGTCAGAAAATCATTTAATTGCAATTAGAAATTCAAGTTTAATCTGGTGCTCATCAGTTTCTCACTAGTAGTTTGTTCTGAATTGAAGGCTGTAAAATAAGTTTACAACTAAATTGCAAATAATTTTTACAACTAGTATGTGTAGTTTGTCTAACCGCCACCTATAAAGGTGAAGTTCATCAAATAAGGCTTTTGGCTATTCACAATCTACTTCCTTTTTGACATTGTCAGTAAAAACTTAAGCAATAGTTTGTTCTGGTACTACTAGAAGTAAAGATACCAAGCCTTATTCCACATCTGTCCCTCATGTGGCGGTTGTTTGAAGCTATGCAAGCTACAGTCACCTATACATGTTAAAACAGAAGATAGAAACTAAGTGTTTTGGACAAAATTAATATACCATTGTAAAATCAGTGAACTTGAGCATATACAAAAACAACATCTGTGCTGTTATTAATGCTGAGGTTAGCAGTCCCTCTAACATAATAATCCAAAGTTCAACTTCTCCTATAGTAAAATATTTTCCTTAAAATAAAACATTCCCATGGGATTAAGACCAAAGAGGCAATCCTAAATCTAAACTTTGGCTTGCATGGTATTCATTTGCATTTTGCAATCGGAGAAAAAAGTAATTTGTTCCAAAATTGCACCTCTGTAAGATTATTTGGCAGACGAAAGAAGCTATAAATAGAAGAAAGCACAGACTGACTTTCCACAGCCCAAGACCAATGCCAACACCAAATTCAACTACTGCATTCATTAAGCCTCTTCCACAATTTTACAAAAATTTAACCACATTTCTTCTAATAACTCTGACCACAAAATAAGAAATAATTTTTTTGCGCCTATGATGAAATAGTTGCAGAGGCTTCTGCTTGAAGCAACAACAAATTTGACTATCAAGGTTAAAAATGTTATAAAAAATTTAAATTGCTGCCCTCCTGCGGCACTGCTTTGGGATCCAGTTACCCTTTATTCAGTGCCCTAAAATAATTACTAATTTCTTTTTATGGGGAGGAATATATTATTTTTACTGTCACCATGGAATTTGTTATGAAAATGTAATAAAATACTTCAAAGTCGGTCACATCTTTAACGCTAGTCTTAAAATAATAATTTAATTTTAAAACTACTAAAATAAATTTCCAGTCAACAATAAACTCTGAAAACTCCTGTAGCAAAAGTAAGAGACTGTATTTACAAGAAATACACTGTAAAACTTTTGGCATAATGAACTTATTTTAGAACTTCACAAATATGAAAAATCTTTAAATGAAATAAATAATCTCTCACTATTTTTTTAATTAATGTGACCAATACTCCTAGATTTTCAATAAACTCCCTCTTAACCGGACATAGGCGGGGCCCTAGAGAAGTGGCCGGTTATGAGGGCTGCCCAGATAAAAGGGGACTATTTCTAATGGAAGTATTTCTAATGTATTCTAATGTATTTCTATGACTATTTCTAATGTATTTGTTGGGCAGCAAGTTCTGTCCGGATAAGAGGGCTGCCCGGATATTACTACGGTATGTCTCTATTTCTAAACTAAATTCGAAACCAGCATTTTCAACACCAATACATTTTTCTTAGGCAATCTCCAGTCCACTCCATCTCACAAAATATTTTCTTTTTAAAAACCTGCACTTTCCATTTCTCTCCTCACTCATTTCCATCACCTCTCACTTATCCTCTCTCTCAATAACCTTCAACACCTCCCTTCCCTCCAAAAACAAATCCGCCAAACTGCCATCACCATCCTCCCAAACCCCAGTCTATTTCCAGCTCGCCATCTTCCTTCCTCTCTCCTCTCTTTGTGCGACTGCGACCTTGAAAAGCCCTCTTCCACACACACACACACACACTCCCCCCGCCGCACTCGGAGGGCGTTCCTGCCTGGCACCCCCGCGCTCCTTTCCCTCCCTCCGGCTCTTTTCGCGCGCTCTTTCTCTCTCTCTTCACACCGACCTCGTATCGATCGGCCGTGTGGCGTTTGGCTCGGCGGACGCGTGCTGCGTCGGCTGCGATCCGTGCGCAGCCAGACGCTGCCAATTATGTCGGCCTTGCAGTGCGCGCCATTCGCATCTGTGTTCTTGGGGGATTTTTTTTTTTTGGAGAAGGAATTTTTGAGTTTTGAAAAGGGAAGAATGGGATGGGGTTGTTTTTGCTGAAAATGTGTTTTTGTTTATTTTTTGTTTTATTTAGTTGTTTATTTTTGTTGGGGTTTGGGCTACGGGAATGTTTGTGGTTTACGGGTGAGGATACCGTGTAGTTTGTGGCGGTATTGCAGGTAGATGTGGTGACTGATTACCAGCAAAAATATCAGTGAGTTGGATAAAAATAGAACTTCCAAAAGAAAGCTTTTTTATAAATAGAGTATTTTTTCTCATATAATTTACCGTTATTCCATTAGTGAGCCCAACTAATTTTAATAAACAAATAAGGATCATAAACAACAACAACAACAACATAATGGAGTTTTAATGCCGCAGGCGACAACTGTGGTCATAGGCGACAACACAGAGTTTCGAAAACACAATATTCCATTTCCATACACCCACATTGACAAAGCTGTGTCACTTTAACATTTTTCCAAACACGGAAAAATGTGACCGACACTGGCCGGGTTTGAACCCGCATCACACGGGTTCAGAGGCAAGTGGCAAACCAACTGAACCACCAGTGCCAGCTGGCAGGTTTGAAAGGCTACTGGTTTATGGTTTAGATACTCCAGTTTAGTCTAAAAAAAACTTGTCATTTATGAACACCATAATAAGTGTTAATTAACACCCTCTTTTCCCCTATCCCTATATAAGATATGGGATTTTAGCAAAACAAGTGATTACATATACAAACATCCAATAAGATATGTATAAACCTCTACAATGGTTTAGATTTAATTCATTTGTTAGGGAGTAATAGATAAAATGTCAACCAACATTCGAACTTTTGAAGGATATCGAAAGTTGTGTGGTCTAGTACTTATATAGGGTTCTTGCTCCTCCATCCCAATAGCTTGGGTTCGAATCTAGTTTCTGTTGGCGTACTTTTACACGAGATCAAAAACAATTATAAAAGTGGCATTGATTACGTTGATTATTACAGAAGATGTTGGTTGTATCCCTGGTGTTGTAAATTTTGAAGAGCAGCAGAGATAAGCAGACGTTAAACCTATACATGGGGCTGCCATTTTAGTTTTAAAAATTTAGCAATCGGTACTGCTGTTATAGCAAGCGGTGAAAATAGGCTTCTTTGCCCTAAAAAGCTATTGCCTCTGCTGAAGCAGGAGGCCAGTACGGCTGCTATGAGCCGTAATCTCTTATACCTAACAAGAAATAGTCGCACCCATTCATTCCCAAGTGTAGTTTAAGATGATTCTTTACGCATGTGCGCAAAGAAGCCTAAAAATAGCCTTCTTTTTGAAAAAAAAAAAGCAAACATTTTCATTATTTTTATAAAGTAATTAAACGAATCGAGATTCTTCACACTTTCCGCCCCCTTAATTTTCTACATTTATTTCCTACCTTGAGAATGAAACAGAGGCACTAATGGGCAAAAGCCTTTACAATGGAAATTGGACGCAATCCCTATCCGGCATTTTTTTTTTACTACTAATAAAAACGGCATAAATTTCGTATGGGATCGATCCCAGGTTCAAAATCGCGAGAAATTGCGTACATAGGTGATATCATAGCATATAAGTGACGATAATATGTTGAACCACTTTAAAGTTATAAAGTTCAGCTCATATGTTCATAAACCCGTTAAGAGTTAAGAAGCTACTGACCGGTATATTAATTAAACGATCATATCCCCTGAGTACTTTTTGCTTCGCTGCAAAATGCTAATGAACCAATGTGATTTACACAAAGATGCATGTAAGATCTGTCTTTTCGGGAGCTTTAAAACTTTGTGGTTCGATTGCATATACATAGGCATACTTTGAAATATATTTATTTTAAAATCGATAAGTAAACAGTTTTAAGCCGAAAGAGCACTGGTGCAAGAACTGAAAGTTCATGGTTGCCACGAACAACTAATTAATAAGTTTAGTCCAACAGAAATACCAAGGACGGAAAAATATTCAAAATTTGCTATATCTGATAACTGATATGCTAATTTATTGTCCCAATATTCTTGAATTGTTTTGATTTTGTAATACATTGATACTTGTCTTCAAATAATTTTAATTCTGCATTACTAGATGGGTATAATTGGTTTTAAAATTTTCATAGCCATGCTGTACAGAAATCTTAAAAAAAAAAAATTATCGGTAAACTTCCGCATCTCTATTCCCATCCTATTCTGCTCGGTCGACTACAAAACAACAACATTCCGCCCAAATGTCAATTTGCTCAGCTCTTTCCCAACCAATTCCCCATATACACCCACTCTTACTTTACTCCTTTCCATTTCCTCCCTCACACCTTTCTTTTTTTTCTTTAGATGACAAAAAAGAAAAGGAAAATAATCTGCAACACTAAACGAATTATTCGTTACAGTTATCTTTAAGTTTTTATTTTTTTGTGTTTGTTGTTTCTTCCAATTGAATCTCTTGCTCGTGCTGTCCGCCCTGGGAATTGAGTAAGTTGATTGAGTGCCGTCTTTGGCGAATGGCCGCCAGGGGATTTTTCGGTGGTGTTTCCGGCGCATGCGCTTCTTGGCGGAGCGCGCGCTCGGTGTTACTTTCCTAAGTCTCTTCATTACTGGCGTCCATTACGAGCAGATTAAAGGCAATGTGTTCGCTGTTTCGTCCGATGCATCTTGGTTTTTTTTCCTGTTTCCCAGAAGGGGGCGCTATCTGGGTAGAGATGCGCAAGTTTTCTGAGAATTTTTTTTGAAGGTTTCTGTAGTTTGACTAGATTTTTATTTCACTTTGATAAATGACACATATCTGACTAATCAAGCTGCGTGTTGCAGTGTTCCAATATACTTAGAAAATGAGATCAAAGATAAAATATCACATGACCATTGCCTTTCCCTCAACAATGCCAATCTACACTATACTCTCAAAAATTAACTCAATAACCATTATTTAAGAGTGAGGGAGAGAGAGAAGGAAGATCCCATTTAGATTTATCCTCCTTATTACATAGTGATTGGTCATAAATCTGCTAAGTTAACTGATTAAAAAAGTTCAACAGTTGGCTCTACAACCTAACTATTCATAATTGTGGAGCGATTTATAATTAGGTTGCTATAGACTTAAAGCAAGCATAATGAGCTTATTCAAGAATCTACTTTAATTTTTATTAGTGGTATGTTTGCAGAAACAAAATTAAAAGATTAGTTTTTAACTGAAAGTAGCTCAAGTTTTAATTTTGTTTGGAGAAACAAAGTTACGAAAATCAGTTTAAACTCTTTCGAAAATCTGTTTATTTATTTATAAAGCATCGAATAAACAATTAAAAATCTCCTATCCGGATATGTCTGTTGACTTCCACTTCTAGACAAACAAATACTCATTTTTTCCCAGCAAAAAAAAAAGCAGAAAATATCTTTTCATGCTCTCTTGGATATCCCATTACAAACGAAGTATAGTACAAGTTAAATCCGATACATAGTTTCTGGTAAAAATAATTCTTTTACCCATCTTATACAACAACAAACAGCAAATTCTTTTTTTAACAGCAAAACAGCCAAAGCTAAACGTGCCGTTACTCTATTTCAGTATAGACTAACGATGCAAATACTACAACAAACATATATACAAGACAAACAGAAACTTTCCATCCAAACCCCTCCACAAAAATTCAAATCCCCCCTTCCCCTACCAAAAACTTCCTCCTTTATCAACAAATCACTCATCTTCGGGGTCCCATTCATCTCTGACGTCAACCATATGCTACACTGATGAAAGCAGCAGCAGAGAACCCCCATACCCCAAAAGTTATTTATCTCCATACACACAACAGCAACGAATCTGCCTCACTCAACCGTCTGATGGCGCTGCTGCCCACGCCCGCCTCACGTACCAGCTATCTTCCTCGGTTGTCATGGCAACCGAGCGCCAGACAACCTGCCTTGACCCGTGGTCACTAAAAGGAAATGAAATGGTGCAAAAGGTGCATTCTTCTTCTTGCATCCCCATCCCCCTTCTTCCCTAAGTTACCAGCAACATCAACAATAATGCCTGCGGTGACCTCTGACCCGCAGAATTCATCACTCATTATCACCTCGAGGGTGACCGTGACCAAGCAATAGGCATATGATGTCGCCAGGATGGAAGGAGGCTTGATTGCCATTTGCCCAGTCTTGGGAGAGATCATGAACTTGGGTTAAATTGGTTTAGAAGGGAAATGCAGGTCCATTGTTGTCTGTTTTCTTGGAAAAGTGAAGGAAGGTTTGTCTTGTGATTTGGGAGATGTAGGGTTAGTGAGTCAGTGGAAAGTTTGTAGGAAATATATAGATACAATAAATAAAATTGTTTGATCGAAGTTAGATTAGTTTTTTGAAAGGAAAGATCTTATGAAGAGGTTACTTAGAAAGGAATTGTCACTTGATGATCTTACTGGAAAAGCCAAGTCAAAGGTTTGCACCTTTGGAGGATTTACTTACTTGCAGTTCCAGGTAAGTTAAAATCCCAAAGAGTGAAAAGGCTTGCTTTCAGAAGCTATATGGTGATTTTCATATAGCAAAAGTAGACAGAAGCACTTTGCCTCATTGTGTATACGTACTGCACATAAGACCAAATAGACTTTCTGTGTGATAAATAAACAGACCCGGACTTGAACCACTGATTTCTCAATTGCCTGTAAGAATATTTTAGCCTTGAGCCGCTTAATTATTATTTAATTGTATTTAGTTACTTTGACCTTTTTAAACGCAAGCGCCTTTACTTAGCTTCGCCTTTTCGCCACTTGGTGCGCCGTGCGCGACCGTCTTCTTGATTGTAACGTTATTTAAACGCCATTGCTTGTGCAATAAACCAGTTATTACTTCCAGTTAAGTTCTGACGCCTTATTCGCATACTGTATACCCATATTATCTTTTCTACATCTTACTCTGAGTTTTCAGACAAGTAGCCACAGGAATTTTCACAATCTGCGATATCGATGCAATTTGCGATTAACACATGCCAACTATGAGCTCAATGTCGATGGCCAAACCTGCTTATGCGATATACCCCATTCAGTGCGTGACTTGAAGAGTCCACCGCAAAAACAATCAGTTTCAAATAATGTGGACATGGGTCCTTCTTGAATGCAGAAATGAATGGGAAAGATTGGAGGGCATGATATATGGGGCAACTGATTGGCACGTCTAACCGAGGGATACCCGGGTTCAAACTCTGCTCATGAACAAAAAATTTTCACTTTTAAAGACTATTTCTCTGGTTATAACAATCTCCTAGGTCCGCTATGCCAGTCGCCTAGGTCCCCTACACCAATCGCCTGTCCCCTATACCAATTTTTTGCAGAAAAAAAAATAACTTGCTAGGTGCTTGATCTTTCTATGCACACGGCAGTTATACATTTAGTCACTGGAAACCAGACGTGTACAATAGGCCACTAGCAACTGCAAAGCTTCTCATTGTTACAAGTGACCTCTGTGGGAG